>JAODAL010040208.1:0-37127 GCA_025379985.1 Phyllomedusa bahiana
TAAGGGGGACAGCCAAATCCGCAAATCGCGGCCAGAAAACTGTCCCCCTTTATGATTAAAAAACGACAAAATAAAGGTTGGATAATCCGACCGGTATTCTATATGTGCTGTGCAGCCGTAGCCTAACAAGTACAGAACAAGTAGAGACTGAGTCATGCTCTTAGCCAAGAAGTGGAAGCAATATAATTCAGATAGAGGCTTGTGCCCCTTCATTAAGCCCCTTTCCCCCCATACATAATTCCTAATGTCTTAGAAAATCAAAGTGATACAATATCGCTTTTTTTTTTTTTTTTTTTTTTAGTAAATACCCCCCCAAAAGTTTTTCTAAAAGACAATGTTGAGCAAGATATAGGATTTTAACGTAGCACAAAAAAATGACAAACATATAAACCAGCAACATTAATATAAAATTGACTTAAAACGAGTGTAGCTTAATAGAAGCGCACACATAGAGCAGGTAACATATGTAGCCAGTATAGACAAATATCTGTCACATCCAGCTAAACTATCCATTTAAATGTACTCTTACCATGTATTATAGGACTGTGCAGAACATTGATACTTGTATCAAATAGCAAATAACAGTAGTACGCAAGCCAGCAAAAACACAAAAGTCACGCACAGTAACTAGATATCACAACAAATGGTAATAATCTACTAAATCTACCAAATATTTTAAAAAATCATATTACTTCCTAATGCAATGCAATGGCCAAAGTTTGCTGGGCAACATCCAGATTCCAGCAACTAGCATGTCCTACTTCTATATTACATATATGTTATAGTATATAGCTTACACATTAACATCACCTCTGCTGGGTTATACTGTTGCCATAGTCAGAGCTGGAATGGGGATGGTGAGGCAATTATTTTTTCTGATCAGCAGGAAAGCAATTGACTCTTTGAAGTTTTCATTAAAATGTAAGCCTAACTTCGATCTTACCACTGTAGAATATGACAAGAAACTTAAAGGGGTTGTCTCATCTCAAAGTTTCATAGGATGCATGAATGAAATAATGCTGCTTTGCTCTGTCACTTCCTGGTCAAGCGGTCTGTAATTAGCATATGAGCTCTGTGTATTCAGACCTCTGCTAATTAGATACATCTCATGCAGTCAGGACCAGGGAGGCTTCTGAGTTAAAGTAAACGGCAGTAATTACTGGCTTTTGTCTGAAAGATCAGATAACAAACAAGCTCTCACTGTCTGGAGTTCTATGCTGCCAAGACCTGTGTGATGATGTCACTCCCTGCTATCAGACAGAAAAAACAGCAGGGGGGAAGAAGTACACAGGTTGGTCACTTGGGGAACCAGAGAGCACAGAAGGTGATAAAATCATTTGTAGCTCCATTAAAAAAAATTGAACACAACATATTTGGAAAACATCCTTATTTACTGTTCCCAACATGTTGAAAGCTAATCTTTGTAGCAAGACAACCCCTTTAATAGATAGGATTCTCTAATAAAATGTTAGATGTTAAAGGGGATGTCTAGTGGAAAAAAAAAAATAATTCTCAAATTGCTTGCTTGAGTCATCCATCTCACTATGATGTTTTCTATGCAAATTTGAGAATTTCTTGTACTGTATGTAGCCTCCCTTCTCTGAAGCTAAGTAGCAGCATTTTCAGATTGAAAGATGTTTTCATTTGCCCTGTAAAACTGCTTTGTATCTCTTTCTCTTCCATCCCACCCTTTGTCTCAGTGCATACCCCATTTCCTCTCTCATGTTAAAAGCAGTGGGAAACAGAAGCAAAGAGGTGTGGCCAGGACGGACAAGTAATTTCAGGGTCCCAAACAGTTAAAGCATCTGGTCCCCCCACATAGTACCATTTCCTATCTTGCACCATAACGGCGACCACCTTTTTTTTTTTTTTTTTTTGATCAGGGCCCCTGACAGAAATAATGCCAATACTGCTCTGATGTCCCCATGCACGTAGCTTCAAAGGCCACCCTGAAAAAAAAGCCAGACACAAAGTGCAGACTAAGCGCACAGAGGTACTGCGCTTCCTGCCAGCATACAGCTAATGTAGAATTGTAGGAGTAACATAAATTCAATACATTTTCTGACTTTGAAAGATTTTTTCCAGCATATTTTTTTTTCCACTGGACAACCCCTTTAAAAGAGCCATTCTAACAAAATTATATTACACCGTGGCTATAGTGTGTGTATTTGCAGACTTTAGGGTGCATGAGGGGTTCTGCGGCATACTACTTTTTTGACATATGCCAGAAAAGATTGATCAGTGATGGTGCATGGACATCAACTCATTCATAAATTAAGCTCAAGAATGTTCCACAGACTGGAATGGAAAGTGACCATGTACAAGCACCGCCAATCTCCGAATGGGTACAGATCTTTGTGGCCCGACCAGCATCAACCTAATACCAGTAAATTTGACATAAAAGTAATTGACTTTTTAAACCTAAGAGCACAAGATACGAAAGGTAAATTAATGTCAGTCTGACCTGCTCCCTCGCACGTCTTCCAGCTCACGGTGAAGATGGGCGCTCCTTTCTTCCTCTTCCTGTAACCTCCTTTTCACAGCACGCAGTTCTTGCTGAGCTTCACATTTTATGTCATTTGCCACCACAACTGCTGTCTGCAGGTCTGCCTGGAACCTCTTCCATTCTTCAGTATCTTCCTGTGATTAAATAAACCGTAGATTATCACCTTCAAGCAAAGACCCCAGTCACAAAGTGTTTGTCCTCCCTGTTGGTTGAGATACCGTGACAAATATATATAAAAACACACACACACATACATATATATATTATATATATACACACACATACATACACACGCACATTCACACACACATATATACATACACACACATTATATATATATATATATATATACACACACACACACACACACACACCACACACACACATACATATATATACATACACATATATATACATATATGTGGATATATATATGTGTGTATATGTGTATATATATATGTATATATATGTATATATATATATTATATATATGTATTTATATATATATATATATATAATGTATGTATATATATATATATATATATATATATATATATATATTATATATATATGTATATATGTATATATTATATATATATATATACATGTGTATATATATATATATATGTATATACATATATGTATAATATATATTGTGACAAAGTGACAACAGGTAGTTGCCTGTCTTTGCCACTAAGTGGAGCCGTCCTGGTAGAGACGTGCCACCAAGAGCCTGGGCTTGGTGGGGGGAGCCAATTATTATCTGTCAGCAACACTAGGTTGCTGACAGCTGTATATAGCATGGCTGATATCCAGCCAATTATGGGTTGGCTTCCCCGGAACAGCTGCAGATGGGTGGGTGGCTGTTCCCGCGTCCCAGGTCTCCAGGTTCCATGTCTGGTTTTTGGCCAGTCTCTGGTTGGCTATAAAAAGCCTGTCTCTCCAAGTGATTGGGGGCGTGGCCTGCTACCGGGGAAGTTGGAGCGAGAGCTGGAGGGAAGCTCTTGCCCAGTGGCTTGAGAGAAGCCAGGAACCAGTGGAGGCGGGGTGACGTGAGTGTGGTGGTACTGGACGCTAGGTCCAGGCCACGGATAGAGAGGTAACACAAATATATGTTTAGTTAGTGGCTGGACGGCCAGGGTTTTGTTTTGTACGTTTTGGTTTATCGCTGTATGTTTAACCTGTGCATGAATAAAACAGGCTGAAGCCAGAAAAAACCCTGTGTCGGTGTCCCATTCGTTTACCAAAGCGGCAATCCCTGAGCAAAATTTACCCCCAGGACGGTCCAAGATGGCGTCCGAAGACATGTGAGTTGTCACATATGGGGAGGATGCGAGCATTATTGGCACTAACCGGCAAGATGGGTGAGTGCATAAAGTCGGGCACTAACTGAATGTGTGCACAAAGTCGTGCATGAAGATCCTGGGATTGTAAAATAGGACTCCCACAATTTACATAGGATTTGCTGAATTGTACCTGTATAAGCAAGCGTGTTTGGAAGAAACACACCTGTATACAGACTGTTGCCTTTGTGTGGAAAGGCTGCAAAGTGCAAAAGGAGAGTATCTCTGAAGAGACAGGGGACGCACCCCAGTACAGAGAGGGTGTTGTGGATGCGGGCCCTTTTAAACGGTTTAAAGTGACGGTGCTGTCTAAAAAGTCTGTTGTGGTGTCTGGAAAAATTTTTTTGGGCAAGGGAGGAGCTGCTCGCCCAGTTAATGGAGGCCAATGCCAAGCAGCAAGGTATAATAAACATTTCCGGGCGCAGTTTGAAGCAGAGCATGAGGCAATAAAAGCGATGCCAATGGGTTCCAAGTGCTGTGGTGTCTGGAGAGGCTGAGCCAAAAATGGAAAAGGGCGGCTGCCAAAATTCACCAACCTGACTGGTGCCAAGGATGCCTACAAGGTGGAAATGTGCTGGAGAGGCTGTCCGGTTGCCAAGAGGCCATGGGTTCCAAGTCCCCGAGAATGGCGTCGTCCCCGAGGTTTGGAGGTGGCTGTTGCTATAGCAACCAAACCCGATGACTTTCGGAGCGAATGTCCTGTGGCCAGGAAAGGGTGTATCACCAATCGAAGAAGGGGTCCACTTCAGATGAGAAATAAGTTGCCAAGGGACCTGTGTCTGCCGTTGCCGGGGCAACCACATTCATCAGCAGGAGCCTGCTACCACATCCACCCGAGGGAGCCGTGCTGGAGGTGCCACATAGTGGAAAGTGGTGCTTCTGACTGCCCTCTCAGGAGGAGGCCGAGAGGGTCCCCAGCTGCAAGCGCTGGAGTTTCCTGGTGGATGGAGCCCCACCCATGGCTGATGCAGACAGTTCAGCAGGAGAAGTTCCCCGACTGCACCCCAGACACCATTCCCATGTGGGGACCCATCATGGAAACCTAGGTAAGACTGCTCCAGGGGAGTGGTATTTGGGTGACACCTGTGTGGGGACTGCCAGGCAAAGGGTGCTAAAGAGAACCCGGATGGATCATGCAGAAGCCCAGACATGTTGCCTGAGGGAGGTAAAGAGGGCTGAGAGCCGCAAAGGGCTGTGAGTTGTGGACTCAGTTCCTCCCAGGGTGCAAACCCTAAGGGGATTGGTGACTTGGTTATCAACTGTGGTGTGAATAATGTGTTAGCAGAAAATGATGATGATGATAAATAGAACAATGTATTGATCACTTCTACTGAGGTCAACACTGTCTGAGCAGGGGGGGATAGCCGTATTTACAAGCTAGCTCCAGCTATTTGCTGTGTGTGAAGAAAATGCACTTTTGTGAACAGGCTGCAGCAGAGGGGATTTTGCGCTAGTGTGCCCCTAGTGGTCATAGGGGAGAGGCAGCCCCAAGTAGCACAGGTGAGTGTGTCCTTGAGGTATAGGCCAGCAGTTATTGTTCTGCTTTTTGTTGGTACTCCCAGAGAGATGTTTACCTTGCGTTAATGGGAACTCTGCAAAGTGTGTGGCCTGAAAGATGAAACGGCGCTCCCATGAAGGTGATTGCTTCTGCTGCTGTGGATGAGGGCTCTACAACCATGCATGAGGAGGGTCTATGCGTGTGAATGTGCTGGTTATGGACCATGGGAAAACAAACACCTCTGTGAAGAGACTAGTGGCAGTGGGGATTGATGCTGGTAGGGTGTCTGTGCTACAGAGGACTGATGATGATGAGCATTCAAATGGGAGTGATGAAAATACGTTTGAAATAAAGTAGTGCCCAGGAGATTCTTGGTGTGCTGCCGCTGATCAGTGTATTACAGAGAAGTTTATCTGTGAGGAAAATCCATATTGTGCACCCTGCTGGGAGAAGAGGAAAGATTTTGCTGATACCTGTAGTGCAGCTGAGGGTAAATCATTTCATGCCAACTTCACGTTTTTGGCGGGGGGGTCCCGCTATTTGGGGGTCACCTCCCGCCCCTACGGGGGGAGTTGGCATTCCTCCCGACGCCTCGAAGGGCGGGAGGGGGTCCTTTAAATTAACGCGCGGCAAAGAGTAGCGCTGGGGCGCTTCTATTGCGCCGGGGACCGCTCCTCTGGCGGGTGCAGACGGGCCGCAACAAGCGGGGCACGCTCAAACGCCGCAGGTCTCACTGTGAGGGGAGGAGGACAGGTGGGTTCCGTCTCCTCCCTCCTCTCCATGTATGTACGGCGCAGGTTGTGTGCGCACTCCTACAGTTCAGCCGCGCAGGGGGAAGTGAAGCCCGGCTTCAGGGGGAAGTGACGCGCGGCATGCTCTCACTTCCCCCTGCGCCGCTGAAGATGGATCGGGCAGGAGCTGCCGCCTGCTGGAGCCTGGTAAGGTAAGTGGATTTTATTCATTTTATTTTTTATTACGCTTTAGGGGGCTCTACTGGCTAACAGAGAGGGCAACTACCTGGCAAACAATGGGGGCATACTGGCAAAAAATGGGTGGAACTAACTGGCAACAAAGGGGGCACTACCTGCTAACTGAGGGGGGGCACCTACCTGGCTAACAGGGGGGCTACTACCTGGCAACTATGCGGGGGCACTACCTGGCAACAAAGGGTGGCAATAATGGCAACAAAGGGCGGCACTACCTGGCTAAGATGGTGTGGCACTACCTGGCTAACAGTGGGGGCACTCCCTGGCAACAGAGGGGGCACTACCTGGCAACAATGGGGGCAGGACCTTGCAACAAAGGGGGCACTACCTTGGCAACTGATGGGTGGCTACTACCTGGCTAACAGATGGGTGCACTTACCTGGCTACAGATGGGGGCACTTACCTGGCAACAGAGGGGGGGGGGGGGGGGGGGGGGGAGGCACTAACCTGTGCAACAGGAAGGGGGCATACCTGTGGCAACATGGGGGCCTACCAGGCTAACGATGGGGGGCAATACCAGGTAACAGATGGCGGCACTAACGCTGCTAACAGATGGGGGCACCTACCTGGCTAACAGATGGGGCACTACCTGGCTACAGATGGGGGCACTACCTGGCCGAAAAGTAGATGGGGCACTACCTGGCATAAAGATGGGGGCATTACCATGGGCTATCTGATGGGAGGCACTACCTGCTAAAGATGGGGTCACTACCTGGCTAAAAGATGGGGGGCACTACCTGGCAAACAATGGGGCACTCTGGCAAACAATGGGGGCACTACCTGGCAAAACAATGGAGGGCACCTATTGGCTAACAATGGGGGCACATACTGGCAAACAAAGGGGGGACCTACCTGGCTTAACAAATGGGGGCCTCATACCTGGCTACAATTGGCTCTACTGGCTACAGAGGGGGCATCTACTGGTACTAGGGGGCATCTACAGCCCTGTAAGGGGCACTAACATGGTTATTGGGGGCTACTACCGGCTATAAGGGCATCTACCTGGCTTTCATCAAAAGCGTTATGCAGTTTGGTGGAGTGGGTGTGGCTTTTGAAGGGGCGTGCATTACCGACAAGATGGCGTTTGTCCATGCAAATTTTTTGCCGCGGCGCGCTACGCGCTGCCGCCCCACCCACTACAGTCTCTGCTTCTTTCTTTCAAAAGTTCGGAAACTATGAGGTAACTTGCTCTTTTGGTTGCTGTAATATTTTCTGTCTTTTACTGCTGTGTTCTAAGGATTGCAGTGAGTGATGGTAGTGAATGCGTAGACCAGAAAAAAAGAGGATTTGCTCAGGCGCAGTGAGGGGCAGGTGAGGGTTTTGGATCCTCAGAGGGTAAAGAGGTTGAGTTTAGCGCTTAGAGACAGTGACAGGGGGATGTGCTAGGAAACATCTCACACGTTGTCTGCAGAAGATCCATGCTAGAAAGAGACAATGAGACGTAATGCTCAGAGGAATATGTCACCAGACATTAATTGAAGGGGGCCCCGTGCAGTAATGTCTGAAGCGGTTTAGGAGAGGCGCTTTGTCCTGCCTTCTGATTGGGTAAACCTGACGTAAGTGATGCGTTGGCGAGTGGTGAACCTGAAAAATTACTAGCATGCTTGTTTGGGGGCTTCTCAGTGAGTTCCTAGTGCTGCAGAAGTGTCACTGAGATAATTCAGGTGACAGCTAGTTGCCAGAGATGAAGCATTCAGGGTCAGGAGATAATCAGTGAGGGCCAGAGACTTGGGATGAAGAGAACTTGTGGTCTCATGGTAATCCTGTAGTCAAAGATGGTAGCAGGTTGAGGCTTAGGGGCGCCCCTAGCGGCCATAGGGATAGTGACACCTGAAGAGGGGGTGATGTCATTACTGCTTGGTGAGGTTGTCAGGCATAGCCTCTCGTGAATGTCGGCCTAGCAGGGCTGAAGGGGTGAAAATGTTGCAGAGGTGTGCATGTGTTTGCCACTGTTGTAAGTGGATATTGGACCTGTCAGTTGCTCAGTGGGGGAGGAGTGCAAGGGATGAGCCCCCAGCTGGGCTGTGCATGGAAAGTGTTTTCTCTGCCCTGAAGTTGTAGGAATACGTTATGCCCAAAATAGGAGCTTTGACCCCGGAGGGAGCATGGGTCATGTGTGAGGCCCTACGGGCTTTATCAGAGGGGAGGGATGTATTGTGACAAAGTGACATACAGGTTGTTGCCTGTTCTTGGGCCACTAAGTGGAGCCTCCGGTAGAGAAGTGCACAAGAGCCTGGGCTTGGTGGGGGGTGCCAATTATTATTCTGTCAGCAACCACTAGGTTGCTGACAGCTGTATATTTATAGCATGGCTGATTATCCAAGCCATTATGGGTTTGGCTTCCCCGGAACAGCTGCGATGGGGTGGGTGGGCCTGTTCCACGCGTCCCAGGTCTCCAGGTTCCAATGTCTGGTTTTTGGCCAGTCTCTGGGGTGGCCTTTTAAAAGCCTGGTCACCAATTGATCGGGGGCGTGTGCCTGCTACCGGGAAGTTGAGCAGCAGAGCTGGAGGGATGCTCATTGCCCCGTGCTTGAGAGAAGCCAGGGAAAACAGTGGAGGCTGGGTGACGTGAGTGCTGGTGGTTAATGGATATTGGTTCAGGAAAGGATAGAGGAGGGTGACACAATATATGTTTAGTTAGTGGCTGGACGGCCAGGGTTGGTTTTGTACGTTTGGTATACGGCTGTATGTTAACTGTGCATGAAAAAAAGGCTGAAGCAGAAAGAAGCCTGTTTCGGGTGTGCCATTCGCTTTACCAAAGCGGCAATCCTCGTGAGCAAAAGTACCCAGGACGGGTCCAATGATGGCGTACTGAAGACATGTGAGTTGTCACAATATATATATATTGTGTAATTTATTTTATATATTTATATATATATTTATATTTATATATATATATATTCATTACAATACACAGTGGTGCCAAAAAGGTATTGGGCACCATGCAATTCTGTTCAGATAATAATCAGTTTCTTCATGGAAAATGATTGCAAGCATAATTCTTTGGTATTTAATATATTCCATTTATTTTGCTTTGCAATGAAAAAAACCACAAAACAGAATGAGACAAAAATCAAATCATTGATTACTTTACTAAAACTTCAAAAATGTCCGGACAAAAGTATTGGCACCCTAAGCCCTAATATTTGGTAGCAACAACCTTTAGACCAAAAAACTGCGATTCCAACCGCTTCCGGTAACCGTCAATTTCAATGACGTTTTCTTACAATGCTATGCTGGAATTTTAGACCATTGTCTTTGCAAAACTGCTGCAGGTCCCTGAGATTTGAAGGAGGCTTTCCAATCTGCACATTTTGAGATCTTCCACAGGTGTTCTATGGGATAGGTCTTGGACTCATGCTGCACTTTAGATAGTCTCCACGTGCTTTCTCATCAAAACAATTTTCTAGTGCTTTTTTGAAGTGTGTTGGGGTCATTGTCCTGCTGGTAAGACCATGGGACTCTGAGGGAGCCCAGGCTTTCTCACAATGGGACCTACGTTATGCTGCAAAAATTTTGTTGGTAGTCTTCAGGAATTTCATAATGCATGCACACGGTCAATGCAGTCCCAGTGCAGAGCAGCAAAGCTAACCACATAAAATAGGGTACCTCCGCCTTGTTTGACTGTAGGGACCTGTGTTCTTTTCTTTGAATGCCTTCTTTTATTTCCTGTAAACTCTATGTTGATGCCTTTCCCAAAAAAGCTTACTTTTGTCACATCTGACCAGAGAACTTATTCCAAAAGTTTTAGGCTTTTGCTCAGGTAGTTTGGGCAACATCAGCCTGGCCTTTTATGTATCGGGTAAGAAGTGGGGTTTCTGGGTATCTACCATTATAGTCCCTTATTCATTCAGACGCCGACAGATAGTTAGGGTTGACACTGTTTGTACCCGGATGCAGGGCAGCTTGAAATTGTTTGGATGGATTAGTCGAGGTTCTTTATCAAACCATCCGCACAATTTGCGTTGAAATCTCTCGTCAATTTTTATTTTCCGTCCCACATTCTCAGAGGTTAGCCACAGTGTCGCATGGGCTGTACATTTGGATGGTTAGCCCACAGTGCCATGGGCTTTACATCTAGGAGGTTAGCCACAGTGCCATGGCTTTACATCTAGGAGAGGTTAGCCACAGTGCCATGGATTTACATCTAGGGAGGTTAGCCACAGTGCATGGGCTTTACATCTAGGGTGGTTAGCCACAAGTGCCAATGGGCTTTACATCTGAGGGAGGTTGGCACACTGTGCCATGGGTTTACACTTTTTATGACATGGCCGCACGGTAGACACAGGGAACTTTCAGGTCCTTTGGAGATGGACTTGTTGCATTGAGATGCTCATGCTCTCCTCACAATTTGGATTATCAAGTCCTTCATGGACAGTTCTTTGGTCTTCTTTCTTTTCTCATGCTCAATGGACAATGGACAAAGACAAGGACAGAGGTTTTGAGTAAACTTTTACCCTATACGCCGACGAGCCAGTTTTTAGGCCTCTCTGCACAGAGCCCTATTTTTTGAAATCTTGTCTTATGTGTCAATTTTTGGTGAGGAATAACTTTTTGACACTTTAAACCTATCCATGGGATTCTGAGATTGTTTTTCGTGACACATTGTGCTATACAGATAGTAGAAATTTATCGGGGGGTCCAAAATAAACATGATTTTTTATTTGTGAAAAAAATATCAAATTATGGTGAATTGAAATATAGTGAAAAATTTTACACCATTTCAAAACTTCAAAATTTCTGCATGTTAAGAAGTAGTTATATCCACTCAAACAATTGTTTTAACTTAGCATTACCATATGTCTGCTGTAGTTTGGCATCATTTTTTTAAATGTCTTTTTTTTTTTTTACGACTTAGGGGGCTTATTAATTTTGTACAGTAATTTTAAAAATTTTCACATTATATAAAAATTTTGCAATATACATATTTTTAGGGTAAACCCAGTCCAGTTTTCTCTAACGTGACTTTGATTGACCTGTATGTTTCGAGTTTACCCACAAAAATTGACATCATCTAAAGAAAAAACTACACCCGTTAAAGTATTCAAAACAGCATTTAGAAAGTTTATTTAAAAATTAGGGGTTTCACAGAAATTAAAGCAAAGTGGGAAGTGAAATTTCAAAATTTACTTTTTTTGCCAGAATTGTCAATATTTTATGCATTAATGACAAGACATACGGTAAATGTGATTCAGGGGGAAATGCAAATTTATATATTGATTCCCAGATTCTGCCGTTTTCAGAGATTCCGTAGGTGGGCCTGTGCATTATTTGGACTCCATCCCACAAGCCCCAGTATTGGAGGAGCACCTGTGGACTCTGGGGCCTCATTTTATTACAATTTTATTAGGGGCAATTTCAGGATTTGCGGGAAAACACTAAGGTTCCAAAACTAATAAAAAATACCCCCTAAAAAAAGACCCATATTGGAAACTACACCCTTACGGATTATTTCACAGAGGTGTAGTGTGTATACATACCACACAGGCGTTTCACAATTTTTTTTAAGAGTTTCGGCTTCTGAAAATAAAAAAAAATATATTTTTTCCATTATCTGCAATTTTAGCTGAAAAATGTTAAATTTTTACAAGGAATATTGGAAAAAAAAAGAAACAAAATTGTGTTACGCAATCTTCTTCCAAGTTCGGCTACTTACACTAAAATGTGAGGTTGGTAAACAACTGCTGTTTGGGCGCATGGCAGGGGGTACAATGGAAACATGGGAGGAGTGTTTTGGCTTTTTTGGGCACAGATATTGGTGGCGGCCATTGTCGCATCTCCAAAGACCCACCAATGTACTAAAACAGTGAAAACTTCCAGAAGTTGCTCCATTTTGGATTCAACGCCACCTCAGGGATCTACATAAGGGTGTATTTTTGCATTTTGGCCAGTGCCACAGGTGTTCCGTATTCTTTTTTTTAGCACTGGGCCATGGAAATGGGAAGGGGGGAATCGCAGTTCGCCTTTGTTTTTGGGCTCTTTTTACAGTATTCGCAATTCAGGATAAAGAAATGACGGGATAACTTTTACTATGGGAGTCGGTTACATATTACCATTGTTTTAAATTTTATATAGTTTTTTATGTTTTATTACTTTTACACAATAGAAGCGAGTTTTATAAAAAGTTGAGTTTTTAAGTTGTCGTATTCTGACAGCCATAGCTTTTCTTATTTTTTGGCATATGGCAAGCTGCTTGTGGGCTTGTTTTTTACGTGATAGAGTTGATGTTTTTATTGATACCATTACGCGGGGGCATATGATGCTTTTGATCACTTTTTATTAAAGGTTTTTTGTGATGAAGCATTTTGTACAAAAAAACAGCATCTGGTAGTTAGTGTGTTTTTTATTTTTATTTTTTATCAGCGGTCAAGTGTGCGGTATAAATTGAATGCGAGTTGTTTCTCTGCAGGTTTGATACGATTAACAGCACGATAACCACCATTTGTATATTTGTTAATGGTTTACTGCTTTTCACAATAAAAAACAAATTTAATTTGAAAAGGAAAAAAAGTTTTTGCATCACCGCAGTCTTGGAGAGCCACATAACTTTTTTATTTTTCTGTTTATGGACGCTGTATTAGGACTTTTTTTTGCCGGGATGAGTTGTCCGTTTTTATTGGTAATATTTTTGGGAGGGGGACACGACTTTATGATCGCTTTTAAATCTGTTTTTTGGAGGTTATGGGAAGAAAATACTGCAATTAGCAGTGTTTGTTATTTTTATTTTTTAATTAGCGTTCACACCGTGTTGCAGTATCGTGAAAGTTAGTTTTACTCTGTTGGGTTTGAATGCACGGATTACGGTGATACCCAAATTTATGTAGTTTTTTTTATTTGTAAGCCAATTTTTTTTGAAACAAAAGTGTTTTTTTTGTGTTAAAACAATATTTATGCATCGCTATCTTTAATAGCCAGAACTTTTTAATTTTCCGTTATACAGAGCTGTGTAAGGACTTTTTTTTTATTGCGGGATGAAATGACTTTTTAATTGGCATCACTTTGATGTTGATATGAGTTTTTTGATTACTTTTTTACTCCATTTTATGTGCTGCGGTATATGAACAAAAATCGCTATTCATGTGAATGTTTTTCTTGGTTTTTTTTTTTTTACGGCGTTCACAACCTTAGGGTTAATTAACATGACAGATTTATAGGGGGGGTCGCTACGCACGCGGACGAGACCTAAATATGGGTACTTTATTTATTTATTGATCTTTTTATTAGGGCGATTGGCCGCTTGCGTGAAAGGGGGGGGGAAAGGGGAAAAGGGCCGATATGTAGTGTTTTTATTTTTTGTTTTGTGTTTGTTGTTTTACTTTTTTATTTACACTTTTTTTTAACTTTTTCATACTTTTTTACACTTTCCCCCAGGGGGAATTGCATGTTAAGATCGTTCAGATCATCATTGCAATTAGGTGGACGGGGTAATCCAGCATACAGTTTATAGCTGTATCTAGGGTTTCCATGGCCAAAACTGTCTGTCACGCTGCCCACAATGCATTGTGGGAATCGTGACGTCAACAGACTTACCCGGATGCTGTATTCAGCGCCGCGGCTGGTCTGGTTAGTTCGAGATTCAGTAACGGACGATCAGTGCCGTTACTGCGGGGGGGGGGCCGAGATCGGGGGCAGAGGAGCTCACTCCTGCAGTACACAGCAAGCGCAGGCCCCCGCGATGTCGCGACCACGATGTCCGCGACATCGGCGGGGGCGTTTAATCCCCGCCGGACGGAGCTCATCCGGCCGTAGGGGATGCGCGCATGGATCGCCAGCCGGATAATATTCACGCCGGTTCCTTGAGACTAGATCTTGCGCGCTCGCTTGAGTGACGCGCGCATGATTGCCGTGTCGTACTCATACGGCATATTTTGCGGGATACACCCTACCCGACATTGCCGTGTTATGAGTTCGGCAAATGTCGGTTATGGGGTTTCTAATCTATGTACTACTGGGCTGCAAGTGTGATTATGTTATTGCCAAACACATGTTAGGGCCCAGGTTAAGTTACGAGGTTGCTGTTATACACAAAATTAGAGAAGCAATGAGTTTTCGCAAAACAGTTTGCCTATACTTTTGTTCCACCACTTTTTTATGTTTGGTGTGGAACTATATCCAATTTGGTTTATGACAATTCTTTTTGAGGTTTTTCCATTGAAGACAATTTATTTGAAGAGATTATTACCAAAGAATTTAGTGATTGCCAATCATGTTCTCAGGGGATGTAAATGTGTTTTTTGAGGTCTGGTTTTGAAGGAGCGGGACTGTAGTGGGGGAATCATAGGGTTGTGGTGGGGGGGGGCGGGGTGCGTGTTCGTTGTGGGTGTTGTTGTGTGTGTTGTTGTGTGTGTGTGTGTGTGTGTGTGTGTGATGTGTGTGTAGAAATTATGATATCGCAGGGTTTGGCGTGATAGGGCTAGAAGTTTATTTAGGACATATGTAATCCCAAAAATCAGACTACATTTGCCCTATTTACCTAAGGCAAAAACAAAAACCGTGTGGTAAGCCACACTTTTGTGTCCAATGCAGAAAGTGCATACGTCTAATAAATATGGCAAACATAGTCCAATTCAGACTACATTTAGCTTAGAGTCCCAGCCACGCCACAGTATCCATCCAGATACATTTCTCATGGTATCCTGACTGACACCATTAACGGGGGTGCTATACCGGAGAACAGATGCTATGTAATGGGGACTAGAGGGCTGCTCTACAAACATTTTGTTTGTCCACCTGATCAATATATTCTACAGAATTAACAATCAGTTGCAAAGATACAAAAATAAAAAACAATATTAAGGCTATGTTCACATGGCGTAATTGCGGCACGTACAGTACGGCCACAATTACGCCGGGTGATTTGGGAGTCGCGCTGATCAGCACGTACTCCCAGCGGGGGGGGGAGGGTGGGGGCGGCAGACACCGGGCACTTTGAATGCATTACGCAGCAGAGCGGCGTATTCGCCGCATGTAATTGACCATGACACTTATTCTCCAACACGAGACCAATACGATGCGTATTTGTCACGAGCGGGACGATGAGGAGGCGTAATCCAATCAAATCCTCTTGACGAAAATATGGAATTACCGTAATTTTGGTTGCACATTCGCTCATATTACAGCACAACTTGACGATGCGTACTGCGTGCCCGACAATTGCTGTGTGTAACATACCCTAATGGTATGTTTCACACGGATTACTGCGGGGCATACCAGTTCGCCCCCGCATTAAGGGGGTGTTAGGGGGCTCCAGCGTCTAATTACGTAGGTACTCCCGCAGAGACGGGGGCGGGAAGACTTATACGGTCATATGCTTGTCGTTACTCGCAGGCCGCGGGTTAGAGCGCCAAGAGTGAATATAATTAACATGTCAATTATCTCCGCTCGTACCATTCAAATGGTATTTGTAGCCCGGGAAGAGGAGGGTAATCCATACTTCTCTTTGAGAACTGTGGATTACTGTAATGATTATGGCGCATTTCGCTCGTATTAGAGTGCAGTACGCTTTCAATACGAGCCGAAATGCATCCCAAAATAAGCCGTGTGAACATAGCCTAAGAGTAAAAAAAATAAATAAAAGAACCTTGCTCAACAGAGCTACTATCAGTCAAAGTTTCTTCATCTTTCTGTACCTTCATTTGTTTCGTGAGGAGCTTAAGTTGTCTTTCCAGGTCTTGTTTCTGTTCCTCCAACTTATCCACTTTATCTAAATGAGAAAAGCACAAGTCTCAATTCCTGCTTGGTTAACCATATTAAAATAATGCTGTTCAAAAACATTCCAGACCACTGGGAGTTGTTGTTTTCTCGATTTCTGATGGGATGTGTTGTTAATCTGTCGCATAGGACAATCACTTGATTGTCCTATGCAGGAACTCTTCAGCCAAAATACTGAGCATCATCTTATAACATTTCATGTATCGGATATGGAATTTAAAGCCTTAAGCATAGATACAAATTGTAAAATTTTGCCTCCTGAAGGGCTATGGGGCAATCATGCAATATTTATTCCAGAGCTAGAACTATTGGTGCAACAATCCTATTACACATAACCATTCTAGATTCATATACTAATCTAAATATATGTCTAGATAAATATTTTACTACAAATTCGTTTCTAGGGAAACATCTATCTCCCTTATAAAACATGAGTATTCTGTGCAGTCCAAGGTCGTGGTTCACCATTCTTCTTCCACCTCAACTGAAACAGTCATTTTGTCTATTTGCACTTGGTTAATATTCTTAATATTAGACGCTAAGGCTATGTCTACACAGCACAGGTTTTCCGTCTAATTTTTGGCAGATTCAGTATTATGAATTCGTCAAAAATCTGACAGTACCCTGTGCTGCATGGACAGTAATAAAAAATCCGTGCTGCAGCATAAAAGCTCATTTTTAAAATTCGTTTTTGAAAATTCTGGCGGGATTATGTAACATGTTGGTTATCTCCAAGGATTCTGCAAGATATGCACAAATCTGCGCCAAAATCCACAGTCCAGCAATGTCAAGATGCCATCGGATTTTGGACTGCATTTTGACATTTTCTGTGTAGACCAAGTCTAATGGTGTTTAAATCTTTTTTTCATCTACTGTGTTTCCCTGAAAATAAGACACCCCCGAAAGTAAGACATAGCAGAGATTTTGTTGAATTCTAACCATAATGCACCTCCCGGAAAAATTAAGAATATGCAGAAATCTTGCTGCGGAATCCCCATACACAGGGTTCGTCCCAAGGGTGGGCAGAGAAGAGGGTAGAGAAAAGTTCGGTGAGAGGGGCGAGGCAGTTGTTCCCAAGCACCCACGCACCCCGACGAATGAAGAAACCGGCACTGGGACATGTTGTAGCACTGAGTGTTGAAGGACCTGTGCAGCGGAGGTCGTTCGATGTGACTGATGTCAACCAACAGATTCCCGACACATCCCAGGACAGGAGACAAAGTACATGTAAGTAATAGAGGAAAACGAGGGGGGAGAAAACAGAGCAATGATACTGACTCACCACACATCTCAAGGATGGGGCATGCTGTAATTCTAGGTTACAAGTCACCTGACATGTCACATTTAGCCATCCTTTTAGGGATAAGTCACCTGAAGCTGCATAAACTGTCTTTATCATACATTTATAAACTTCTGGTTTTTGACTCTTTAAATTTAACGATATTTTACACAAACTACACTAGTATAGCAATGCTATAATTTATTTGTGGAAAAATAAGACATTCCCTGAAAATAAGACGTAGTGCATATATTTTCGTGGAAACAGGGTAATAAATATCAGACTCTGCTCTTTGGTGCTCATGCATTTTATATTTTCTGTGATCTCACATAATACCCCTGTGGGACATGGCTGGTGAATAATGTTTAACTAGAACTTTGTGTTCAGAGTAGAATGAAGGATGATAAATACAAGCATGTGTTTCTCTTTTAGAGCGGCTGTGTGCAAGCGTGAAAATCAAATCAGCATCATTTTTCATGAGCTTTGATGCTGCAGAATTAAAAAGTTAGTAGATTTTTTTTTTCTTTTTAAATCTCCATGGAGTTTCACATAAAAGAAAAAAGTCTCAACATCCAGACCTATCAAGTTTCCTTCACTTCCAGGTTGTGATAAAAAAAAAAAAAATGCAGATACCATTTCTAGTTCAGTAAAATACATCCTGTCATGTAGCTAAGATAATGCTGTGCATCTCCTTAATTAAAGGAATTTTGTAGTTTTGAAGGGATCCTGTAATTTAGGTTATGCTGTCTTGGCTGAGAACAGCACAAGCCAGTGACAGACCTGTGGTTTCCAGCAGCGTGTCTGTTATTCTGGAAAAAAAGATGTTTCTGAGCCTTTTGCTACTCAAATCTGACACCTTGCAGCTTGTTCCGCCAGAGAAGAATCCACTTAAAGTGAACCGGTCAGGTGGTTTAAGTTGCACTAGCGGAGAGCAGGATGGGATAGAGGGATAGAAGCTGAGCTCTGCGATATATAGGTTTATATGACTTGGAACAGGACTTCTGAACAAAAAGAGTAAATCCTGACTGGACTCCTTAAAGTGGTTGTCTCACTACATCGATTCATCTTACCTCAGTCCTGTTTTCTTGGTTTCATTTTGAATTCAGGGGCGTGTTTACTGGCTTCTACTAGGCTGCAGTAGAAGCCAGGTCTTTTAGCTATAGCAACCAGTGCTGGCAGCCAATCAGGAGAGATTCAAACAGGTCTGTAGCTATAGCAACCCTGAGGAGCTGATGCGCCATCAAGAGGTTTATCTGCAGAATAGGTAGGTCACTGTTATTGGACACATATTGCAAAGTGACTTGTTTTTGCAAGATCTTTAACATAAAAAGCAATCCTTGTAGTGAGACAAACCCTTTAAATGACAGTGGAAGTCCTGCTGACTTTGTCCACATACAGTGATTGACAGCTTTCCCTGTATCAGTGTGTGTACAGAGCAAACTGCCAATCACTATGGGTGGGCGGGGTCAGCAGCAGTTGGAATTTCTGAGTAAAAAGCAAAGACAATCTAGCTTTCCACCTATTCACGGTGTGTTGGATACGTGCCTGAAACGTTTTTTCAACCCGTTGATTAATGTATTGAAAACTGCATCCAATAAATATTCATAAATGCATCTCCAATTAGTTTTTTGAAACTTATTTGATGCGTGTTTGGATCCGTTTTTCGGATGAGTTTTTCAATGCTTTTGCTTTCAAATTAACCTGTAACATTCAGACATTCATATTTGGAATCTATAAGTTTTTTCGGATGTGTAAAACACATCCAAAAACATACCACAAGGTGTGGTAAGTTTTTGAGCCACCGAAAATGTACCCCATTGTTTCCTATGAGGTTTCCACATGCGAAAAACGGATCAAGAATTGACTTCACTTCTTTGAACGCAATACAAAAATATATGTAAAAAATGTATAGTGTGAACAATGGTTGGTTTTTTTTACTTTGAAATCAATGAGATCTGCCTGGAGCATTGTTAAATACGTCTTGAGGTACGTTTTTCGGTATGTAAAACACAAAGACATATTTTAAAAATGCCGTGTGAACATACCGGAATAGGTAGAATCAACAGTGGGTGGGGCTATCTGCAGGTGGGAGGGGCTAACACCTTCACATGAATTAAGTAAACTTGTCTGTCACAGCATGCTGCAAACTGCCAGATGTGGAAATGCCCTGAAATTATTGTATTCTACAGAATAACGAACACACCACTGGAGACAGGATGTCGGTTACTAGCTTGTGCTGTTCTCAGCAAGGGCAGGATAAGCTAAGTGACAGGTTCCTTTAAAACATTACTGGCCTAATGCTAACATATACTATCATTGTGGCATTTCCTTGGACCCCAACTCATCATATGAACGATTCAAAAGGGTTGTCCAGGTCAACATTTGACTTCTAAAGAGAACCTATCACATAGTTTATGCCCCCTTGCTGAGGGCAGCACAAGCTAGTGTCAGCAGTGTGTTTCCAGCGGGTGTGTCCCTTATTCTGTAAGATGCTATAGTTTTAGAGTATTTAATGCTCAAATCTGCAGTTTTCATCCAGAAAAGTCATAAAGAGAACCTATCACATAGTTTATGCCTCCCTTGCTGAGGACAGAACAAGCCAGTGTCAGAACTGCTGTTTCCAGGGCTGTGTCCCTTATTCTGTAAGATGCTGTAGTTTTAGAGTATTTAATGCTCAAATCTGCAGTTTTCATCCAGAAAAGTCATATAAAGTCAGTTTTTTCAAACCCCGCCCACCTGAGGCTAGTCCCGCCCATCTCAACTGATAAACCTATTACTTTGAATAGGTAGAAACATGTGAATAACTGCCATGTGGGAAGGGCTTGCCTTTGGTGGGCGGGGCTAACACCTGCTCATGAATAAGATTTGAGCATTAAATGCTCTAAAACTACAGCATCTTACAGCATAAGGGACACAGTGCTGGAAACAGCATGTCTGTCACTAGCTTGTGCTGTCCTAAGCAAGGGGGGCATAATCTATGTGACAGGTTCCCTTTAAGTGCTGCTAGAAAATAAGTCAGTCAGTCAGTCAGTCATACTACTTCCTACCCTCCCCACTCACCTCACTAATCTCAGCAGGTCTGCCGTTGACTTCCTGGTCCCGGCAGTCAGCCGCTGGTTGGCTGCAGTAGTCACGTGTCTTTTCGGAGATCACCATTCACAACATTCACTTGCCAATCAGCAGAGACTTTCCTACTGCCAGGACCAGGAAATCAACTGAGGAACCATCAGTGGCAAGAATAGAACAGAGGTGAGTCCGAAGCTAGGCATCACTTTTTTACGTTCTAGTACAGCAATCAATATTAACATTTTGACCTGGATAATGTCTAACAGTAATGGCTTTTGTTTTTTTTTAACAGTTTCGGTAAAAATGTGCTGTTCTCGTCCAAGTGCTCAGGGATCAGGTATTGCAGAACAACCTCATCAAAGTGAATTTGGTTGGGTGACAAAATCAGACCCTATGTACAGGCAAAAGTAGAGTGATGATGGTAAAACTTGAAGACACTACAGTACTCCATTGAGCATCCAATCTCTTCATCCTCATGAACAGTTGGGTCCCCACCGATTACATATTGATAGCATACTCTAGCCATGTATACACCGTCGTCCCCAAAGACTCCTGCTCCAGCGGTAGTAAAAAGTTGCAGCTTTATTAAGTGAAGAGTATAAAAATTACAAAAGATAAACAAAAGACGTGTGCACTAGACTACGCGTTTCCAACCTGTACCGGTTCTGTCACAGCCTGTGACAAAGAAGATCGCCGTTCACAACATTCACTTGCCGATTAGCGTTGACTTTCCTATTGCCAGGACCAGGAAATCAACTGAGGAACCATCAGTGGTAGCGGTTCTGACACAGCCTGTGACAAAGAACCGCTACAGGCAGGGCTGTGGAGTCGGCAAGCCAAAGCCCCGACTCTGAATCCTTAATTTCCCACACCTCCGACTCCTGACTCCCTCATACATGGCACATGTTTAAGTGATAACTTTACTGTAGTAAAATGGTAACATCCGGCTGTTTATCACATTATGATACAATAATCAAGCTACTTAGGTAGAACATACACTGACAAGCAAAAGGGTAACAACGTTTTGATCTTTTGAACACTTCTGGGTGGAGTTGAAGAAAAAGCTGTATTTGTATCCAAGTCCAGTCTGCACCAACTTTTGGGGAAAGTGTTTGAAGAGACCTGGGATCAGATTTTGGTTAAGACATGCTTGAATCTGATCCAGAGCCCAGAAGGATTCAGGCAGTATTGAAAACCAAAAGGTGGATTTCCCAAATACTTACAAAATAATAAAAATTAACATTTTGATTTTTAGGAGCAAAACAGTAACAATGCAGTAACATGACAAGAATCTGCAGAATGTAGCAGATGCTAAATACGTGAAAGTCAAATTTATATATAAGATAAGTAATATGACTGTATATAAAATTACAGTAGCCTCATATACAAAGCTGTAGTGGATGGTGAGATATGGAGCCTGAAAGTCACAAGTTCAAAACATTGTTACCATTTTGCTTGTCAGTGTAAAATATAATTATTGGATATGACTTTAGAACACAAAAAAATTGTAAATATGCAAAACCCTGCAGGAACATTTGTGGAGTCTCTGAATTTGTTCTGAGAAATAGTATCACCTCCATCAGATCCTGCATACATGACCTCACACCTGACCTCATTATTTCCAGGCTAGAGAACGGCCTCTCTACACTAACTTGGGTTGGGGGCAAAGAGGTAACCACATGGGCAACATCTCTAACCATGTCAGGGTACAAAGGAATTGCCTCAGCCACAGTCAGTTTTGATGAATAGTTGAACTCTTCTACTTCTTTGAAAGCAGGTGAAAAATTTTGCTGAAATCTGTTTGCCATGAGAGCAAAATCTTTTCACCTGGGGCAGCGCTTTGCCTGCTCCATGTCATCAATTACACTCCTCATGTGATGAGGCTGAAGATATGGGAGCAGTAGCACTGGCCGGACCCAATTCCTCTTGCTCTTTGCATCGAACTAACTGGACCAACTTATTATATATTTTGGGAGTCGGTCCATTTTATGACGACTCCGACTCCTGCAAAATAGGCACCAACTCCGACTCCACAGGCCTGGCTACAGGTTGGAAACGTGCAGCCTAGTGCACACATCTTTTGTAATTTTTATACTCTTCACTTAATAAATCTGCAAGTTTTTACTACCGCTGGAGCAGGAGTCTTTTGGGACGACAGTATATACATTTAGAGACAAGCTTTAAGCGGACAGCGGTTCCGGACGCAGTATGGCAGCCAAAAAGGTGATCAGGGTACTAAGGATTGGAGAAGCCTGCGTGCTGGATACCCAAACTGGGTGATCCTGGAGAGCTTTTGCAGCTACAAGGAGGATCAATGAAACAATGAACAGCAGCAGGCACAGTATACTTGTAAGGAAATTCAGGACATGAAGCCATAAGATTATGTGGAGTCTCGGTGGTGAGTGGATTAGTACACTTTGCTTAAGTTTAATTACATAAAACCGTTATACTCTAGCAATGTTGACATTGCAGGACACTTGTATTAAAATTCTTTTTATGACCTACATAAGGCTCTAAAATTGAAGAATCTACTGATGATCCTCCTCTAGATTTTACAAACTAAATTAAAGAATTAACCAAACAAAAATGGGGGCAATTATATCAAACCAAGCTTCAATAGTAATAAGAAGATTGATACAGCAAGGTTCTTCTAAAGGGGATTTCTCAGGCCAGACAATGACCTATTGCTCGGGCAAGTAAGCAGTTTCCAGTTGCAGTGGATAGGACTGATGTAATCCTTAACGATCACCAGAACAAGGTGGCAGTGACACTAGATAAGCACCTCTCCACTTCATTTCCTGTCAGATTATTTTATGTAGTGGTTGACTGTATGGCTCTGGAAAAAGTCAAGTAGGGCCGACAGGAAACCTAGTGACAGAGAATGTTCAGACATTTTGCTAGTCCAACAGAATGATAAATCACGTGGAGTCTTATGAACTACTTTTTCTAGGGTGACCAACTGTACTACCAGCTCAGAGGGACTGCAAACAGGGACACAAGTCCACCTCAATACGCAAACCTGGTCTTGGGTTAGTAGTGAAACACTGTGGTCACACCATAACATGGAAATCTTAGAAGGATATCTGTGCCACTGACATGACCTGCAAGATTTATCGATTGAGGTGACCTAGACGGGATTATCTTCAAAGCATAAAAACAGCAAACAGTAGACAAAAAGAAGATATTTTACTCCTAGAGACAAGGATGCAGAAGGTTTAGTAATTCAATAAATCTGCATGTACTATACGACTGGTAAGCTAGAGACCGTGCAAGGAATATTTGCCAAACACCTGGACATCTTAGTCATGAATGAAGAACTGACAGGAGCGACACCCTGAGACTACCTATTACCTCCAGATGTGGCAGGAACCTACAAGACCGCCTGGCTCAAAACTCTTTGACCCTTAATAGCCTACAATCTCTCTCACATGGCTTCTCAAAGGTACAAAACCTGCTCACTTATTAAGTAGGGTAAGACCTTTGAGAGTGCAGGGAGAGGTAGGCTGTTTTCGACTAGAGTTGAGACCGAGAACCCTGGACCACTTAGTAATATACAAAGAAATGAAAACACCTTGTTAAAACGCTTTATGATCATTGTGCATGCTGGGGACAAAACAAATCCCAAATTCATGGTCATGGCCAAATTCATGGTTCATTCTTATGAACACTTTCTATTTAAGACCGAAGAACCATTACATAATTTAACTCTACTCTCTCTGGCAACTTAGTTATCTGACATGCATAGAACATAAAATGGAGGGAAAGAAGGATAGTCCAGGCACAGTCTCTTTCAAAAACCTCACATTTGTTTTTCTCTAATGAGAGCCTGATCCGCAGGTACCCTGCCTACAGAGAGCTGATGTAGAGGACTGTGGGCACTTCCCAGGAACAGCTGTATTATACACATGGAATGTGTTTTTTTTTTGTCTTTTCCAAGGGCACCAATACTTGATTATGGCCCACAACTTCCTCAATATATTAAGAGGCATGAGAGCTGCATCATATTTATCCTGAGCCAATCTACCATAATAGGCCACAGTTACTTTGGGACAATTAATGGTTGCTTGGTTTGAGTCTCCTTTTTTGCAGGATTAAATAAACAACCGCTATCCAGAGTAAATCTAAATTGTGTCTCTCTGTTGTGTTTGGAGGCTATACCACTATTAAGCACTCAAACAATGTAAGGTTTATTCTTTCCTTTTTTCTTTTTACCATCTTCTAATCTTTTAGGCTCCCTTTCAGCTTTATGGTCATCGGTTGACTCCATCACACTCCACATTTGCAACAAAGGTAAAACGAGGAATGGAGTGGTGTTATCAGCTGTCTCACTAGTATGCCATCTGGCCTATAAGTGACAGGTCCATCATCCACCTTCTAACCATCATTATGGTTTCTCCTCCCAGGTTATGTGCTCACTAAGATTGTATCCTGTCCTGTAGTTAACTAAAGGTGGCATAATTTTCCATCATTACCAACCTACCACAGAGTTCTGGAGTTTTTCCTGCCTCAACTCTGTTACTGCTCCCTCTTACCATACTTTTAGCTGCAATACCCCTATATATTTTCCCGAGTGTATGTGCGCACCCTGATTACAATCCCCCCCCCCCTTTTTTTTTTTACTCCTTCTTTAGCCCTTTTGGATGAATGTGGGATGAGAGTTGTTTGATAATAATCTGTTGGTATTAGTATTACACTGAAGTAAGACAACCTACTTGATGTTTGTGATATTCTTCTAATTCTAACAAATCACAATTCCTTAATCTGGATTGATTTGTATCATTTGATTTTCCAAAAGATGGAGTCGTTGACCTCCTTTTGTTTTTGTATTGTATTCACTGTTTTTAAAAGTCATAAATGAAGACCGTAAAAAAAACAACAAAAAAACCAAAAACGATAGCCTGCTGCTGGTGTTACCAGTAAGGGGTCAGTTTAAATAGTCAAAGGACCTTTGAAACAAATAAAAATTGTCCGAAATGGAAAACCTCTTTCACCACTTTTAACCTTCACCAATTCTTTTTTTTCCCATGTCCTACTCCTCCCTTGATGAATGAAATATGAAACGGGTTGACACCAAAGTATAGGGACAACAGAAGGTCAGGCTACAGTGTCGGAGTTGCGCTCTTCAGGATTATAGTCCAGCTTTTCATTTGGGCAGGCCAAAATAATAGGGCTTGTTAAGAACAAAACAGTAAGAAGTCTTCACTGATTTTTCTTTTTTTGGGTAGGTTTTGGTTATAAAATAATTTGTCTGTACTTTTTATATGCCTATTAAAAGATGAGTTCTTATTTGCAATGCTAACCTGATTTACTCATTTGTTTAATTCTCATAAAAGCGGGATTATTTTCTAAAGTTTGCTTTTAATTATTGGCTGTCCTTACATACTTTTCTACAGTCATCTAATAATCCAGCACCTGTCCACTCCAAATAATGTTGGATTAAAGGACTTTACTTCTACCATATGCCATTTATAAAACACTTGTATACACTTTTAGACTTACATTTTATGGTTTGGACTTATCAAACCTGTACTTTTATAAGAACAAACATTGGTTGGATCATAATGCTTAAAAATAGGACATAAATGTAATTTAGTTTGTCACCTCCTACATGAGTATCTGCCATACAATAGATCTTGGAAAGTTGTATCCCATAAAGGCACAGTTCTACCCATAAATTACTGGCGTCACCCCTTTTTTTTGGCCTCCTCGCTGGATTTTCCAAGTTTTCTCAGAGATTGCCTTATAATGCAGCACATAGTTGACCTCCTGTCTCTCTGCTATATTATCTAATCACGACCAGCTTCCTGTCTGGAAAGACAAAGGCAGCAGGGGTTTGCGGTCAATCACTTTGTGTATAGCCTTGAATCGTGGGCAGGGGAGGGAGACAATATCACAGAAGCACTTCAAGGACAATATTTAGGCTATGTCAAAACTGCAAATATTTTCCGACTTTTTTTGCCATTTTCCGAAAAAGCTGACAAAACGACTGAAAAACATGTCCCTTAGACTTTACAGAACGCTTTTTCTATTAGTCTCCAGTCCTTTCTGCTCTCGGTCGTTTTTTGAAACATGTTGCAAAAAACAGAAAGGGCAGAAAATTTACTACTGAAGTCTATTGCATCTCTACAAAAAAGCGGCAAAAACATGCCAAAAATGGTCAGTTTTTGACATGTACTGGACAAAAAATCTCAGTTTATGGCTAGGTCTACACGACATTGGACAAAAAACTCACTGAAAACCAAATCCTAAAATCGTTCATAAAACCAAGTAAAAAGGGAGGCAAGTTTAGCATTGCAAAAAATGAAGCTTGTATTTACAAAATTATATCTAACATGTATGAGACTTGGCAATTTTTTTTGCATTAATGATTCATATGCATGGACCATGTAGCAGTAATTTGGTTTACAACAGTTCAGGCTTGTCATACATAATTCCCCTTCTGTTTCAGTTCTAGCAAATTTCTAAAATACCACAGTATAATATTTTCAAAAATGTGTCACCACCATGCAACAAAGAAGATCAACCGGTTCCAGATGTGATACCATCAATATGTGATCTCAAATTTCCACTTTGCCCTATACAAGAGCAACATAAATCTGCCCAATGACTCCTGGACTTTGCTACAAGCACTCAAAGTACATCTTCATTTAATGAAAAATCTAAGTCGATGCCATCTTGCTTTGTGGTTATACCCTACAACATGATTTTGTCAGGGGTCCTTCCTGCCATTTTGTTATCATAGAGGGGAAAAACTGAAAACTGGAGATAGCAAAGTGACTGGTTCTTTCCTTGCCTTGAATGGTGCAAGCTTGACATTTGCCTTAGTTAGCAAAGTCAATTATGGTAAGGACAGACCTTATGTTGGATGGTGCCCTATGTACTCCCTTCTGTTGGCTCCCCTACCTTAATACAGTAGCAGTGCTATACAAAGTAAATACCACCACAGAGTAAATAATACCATCACTAAGGGCTTGTTCACATGGAGTTTTCACTCCTTGTTACAAGCGCTTTTTAGATCCGTCTCTGGGACCAACAGGACGGACCCAGGGACGGATCTAAACAATTAGCAGTGAGATTATCACTGCGGGCTATGAGGAACATGCAGCGTCATTCACATGAGAGATCGCCGCTGCATGTTTCCCTCCTGCCTGTCGGCTGCTATACGGACCCAATCAAAGAATTGACATGCAATTCTTTCAAAGACGGAGCTGACAGGCAGGAGGGAAACACGCAGCGGCGATCTCTCATGTGAATGACGCTGTGTCTACCTCATAGACTGCGGTGATAAAAAAAAAAGACCATCAAGCAATCTTCTCACAGCCTTGCTGTCAGAGATCACAGAGGGAAAGCCAGGGACAAGCCAGGTAGCAATGTACATAAGGGAACGTAAAAAAAATTATATATATAAAAAAAACACCCAATTAAAATAAGAAAAAAATGCAAATTGCTTATCAATATGTGAAAGGAAAATAATGTGAAAAGAAAAATGTTGCTGATAGCGTTCCTTTAATACCCTTGGTTTTTTTAAGTATTGCCTTGCCAAACTACTATGGTTTTGACAGACCATGGAAGTATAGACCAGTGACTTTTCTCAGTGAGCAGTGCTTTTGATTCTTCAACATTCCAATGAGAAGTATAGAAAACTTACTTTCCAAATCAATTATGAGTTGGTTGTTATGTAGTTTAACAGCACGATGCTGTTCCACTTGGTCCTCCAATTCAAAAATGGTGTCCTTCATATCTTTTATCTCGGACTCCCTCTCAGTGCTCTTCTCCAGTAATTTTATGTTTGCATATTTTAGCTGCTCTTCCCTCTTGTCGCCAAGCTCCTTTAGGTCATGGCATTCAGTTTCCACCTGTGGAAATATTTATAGACATAAAATATCACCAGTATCCCACACTGTATCACTTAGCAGATTCAGATCTGTGTCAGTAGCCAACAGTATACAGCACTATTGATCCCAATATGGAAAGGTCCACATTCTTCATATGCTATTTGACCATTCACAATAACAAGCACATATATTTTATTTATTTATATATATAAATATATATTATATATATATATATATACATACACACACACACATACATACACACTCGCACACTTAATTAATAATAAAATCTTGTCGTAACATGGTCCAGAGAAGGCGGAGTAGACACTTTAAATTATATTCAATCTGATTGTTAGATATTCTTTTGAGTATAATTAAAGGGTCTCACAATAAAATAAGCACAAAAATTTCAAGTATCTTCACCCAATGAACTCCCTTTTCCCTGTATACATTAAAAGGAATTGTCCACTTTGGACAATCCCTACTTGCTAGAAGGGTCCTTTGAAAAAAAGTTAAGCACCCAGCAAGCTGTAATTTAAAGGGTATATCTGGCAGTAGGTGTACAATGTTCATGCAGTGCCACCATGGGGGGAATTAGGCATTACACAGTGCCCATTCAAATCAGTGGTCTGTCCAGGAGATATCATCACTGCACCAGCATATGTAACTGTATCAGGGCATATCATTTGCTATCTGGCTGCTCAATCTTATTTATCTTAAAAAAAAAAAAATAGGTTGTATCATTTATAATTCATGCTATATCTATATTGTATGCTTGGAAAACTGCACATATACCTTGTATTTCTTTTATATTAAGATGTAACTGGGCAGTTTTTCATGTTCTATAGAACCAGGTGTTTGTTGTTTATTTATTTATTTATTCTCTCTCTCTCTCTCTCTACTCTCATCTCCTCTCGTCTCTCTCTCTTCTCTCTCTCTCTCTCATTGTTTTGATAAACAGTGGTAGTAGATACTCTTTGTTCCCCTGATAATCCTGCTTTATTGCAGGGGAGGTTGGGAGATTATGGTGTCTGCTATAGAAGTACCTTTTATTAGATCCAATAGGGAATGAGTGGGGTCGCCCTTATCGGGACAGTTGCTCGGTCCAAGTAAGGTAAGTTCATATCAGGTTTAGTTAAAGGGGTTTTGCCACATTGACGTGGGAAGCTTGCAAATGAAATAAACATTTTTACCATTAATTATTATTAAAAATTCTGTGCCGTTTTTGTTTTAGCTGCTCCTTTAGTGATCCATTGTTTACAGCTCGTCTCCAGGGGGATACGACCAGGGCTGAAAGCTCCTCAGTCCTGGTCAGACACCTCTCACCTCTCCTCTCAGTGTTCAAACCCCAGGTGCTGTCACTCTACTCCTTTCCTCTGTATTCCTCCGTAATTAATCAAACAGTGCAAATAAATAAAAAAGAAACCTCAGTGAGGTTTGTGCATTGATAAAGAGAAAAAAAAAATCAACAACACAGGTTTGGTTCCTGCAGGAGATTGAACCTAGGACCCTTGTGCCTGGAGGGAAAAACTTTACCTCTCAGCTACTCACAATGCTTTACATAAACAGACCTTTCTTTGACTATAGAGAGGAAAGGCCTGGTGAGGTCAGTCTGCTGGGTCACATGATATGCAATTCAAACAAATCACACGCGCCCCCTTCTGAGCACACAGAGCTGGATGCAGGAGGTATGAAATGAGATCGTTGCAAAAGCCCTTTAATAAAGTTTTATTTGTTGGATCTAGTGGGTTTTTCGCTATTTTTTCTCTGATTAATGTGAATTGTTTTAGTGAATATTCTTATTTATTTTATGATGGTTTCCAATCCATCAGAAAACATTAAAATTGGTTCTGTGAATTCTGTCTGTGTAATGCAGAACAGGACAGATCCTCCAAAGTAAGGCCTCGTTCACACGGCTTATTCTGGTACTGATTGGAGCCGTACTGCGTGCCGTATTTGCGCTGCCGTACGGCTCCAATCCGTCCCAGTAACTACGGTAATCCACAGTTCTCATAGAGAACTATGGATTCCGTTTCTTCTCCCCGCTTGGCGAATACGCCGAGGGGGGAGAAAGTGACATGCACATTATTTACGGCGTGTACGCGCCGTGGATAATGACCGTCTATGGGGCCGGCGAGCTGCTGGCCCCCCCGTCCCCGCTGCACGGCTGCCGGCATAATTGCGGGGCGAAATCCGTCCCCGCAATTACGTCGGCAATAAGCCGTGTGAACCTTGCCTAAGAGGCACTCTTTGTAAGTAATCTCTGAAAAGTAAGTAATGCCTGAAAAGTGAAGAACCTCAAAAGAGGAATCTTCTCTAAGATTTTAGAAGCTTATAATATGGCACATGAAAATGGTTTTTTTTCTAAACTGGAGAACCCTTTAACAAAACATCAATTTTATTTTATCATTTTAAAATCTTAATTTTCAGCAATATAATGATTAAAAACCAATAGGGTTTTTCTACAGATCAGTCACTGTATTATTGTTTAATCACTGCTGTTTAAAAGGCTACTCGCTATGTTTTAGTCACAACCAACTAGAAAAAGTCAATGAAATAGACTGCAGCGTGGAGTGCAACCCCACTATCAGAAGGTAAATAAAGCACAGCGAGTTGCTCAAATCAACAGTAAAGTGATAAAGAATAATACAGGGACTGGCCAGCAAAGGGACCTTTTCGGTTTTCTAAATGTAAAAAGGATGAAGATACAATTTTACAATAATGAGAAATCAAAATTGATGTAATGGATTCAGGAAAAAAGGTTTTTATTGCCTAAAGGGAATTGAATTTTTTTTAGCTCTATTCCTCCAACCTTCGACTAGCTATCCAATAAATCAGAAGACAAAAATAAAATATTACACTTTTCTATTAGATAATGCATATCATAATTTTTTCCATTTGAATAATTTAATAGTTTATTACTTCTCAGAACATCTGTTTAACATGTCCAGTGCTGGTGAGAAGCTGCTGCGGCTTCTAGTTTGCTCTTTCTTATTAGCTCACCTGCATAGAAATAGGAAGAACTTGGAAGGGGTGTTCTCACCATGCTGTATCACAGAGAAACAGCCAATTTAATCAATTACCAAATGAAAATGACCTAAGATAGGAGTAGAGTGTCTATTAACTTCTATCTATAACTATTTTGCCATAGGCAAACAAATTCTACTCATCTCTATGATATAGTTAATACTAGGAATAGCTAGGTTTAGTTTCATTTTGTGATTGGATTAAACGTTAAGTATTAAAGGGGTTTTCTCATTACATTAAATGGTCTTCAGAATAAGGGGACAGTGAAAACAAGCAACTTTGCAATTGGATGCCATTAGCAAAGCTGCCTTGTTTTCACAGTATCCTTTATGTTCGTTTTCTGTAAACACTGTTCCCCCATGCCAGTCGGATTCCACCTCCTGGCATGTCATTGGCTGCCGGCTGTGGTAATTTACATTCAGTCCGGCCCCCCGTCGTATTCACGGGAGCGTTGGTCTGCAGTGGGAATGGGTATTAAACAGACGAGATGTGGCAACAATCGCATATATCGAGAGAGATCGAGAGAGATTGAGAACGTATGCGTGGAGGGTTTGTGCTGTTCACTGACAGCGATCAGAGGTCCTGCAGCAGAGAGAGATCTTGTGCAGTCCCATGTAAACACAAACAGATAAAGCATATAGTTTTGTTCTGCAGATCTGTAGAGGTCAGAGGTGTAATAATCTACAGGATATATCACAGAGAGAAAAAAAAAAAATCACGAACCTATCCCAGAATCCTGAATGTCAAATCGCGATTCTAATTACAAAGTATGTAGAGAGAGCGAGAAATGTAGATATACACTATTGAGTTACACTTAGCTTTTCACTTCCAATGATTCCTTAGTCTCCGACAGCTGGGAATCTCTCCCTCCCCCCTCCCACTCACACAAAATGAATTCTCACGTGCAAACTTTGTGGCATGTCTGCAGAGAGAAGATACTCCCTGCTGGGAGGAGAAACATGCCCCTCCATTTCATAAGCTCTCTTTAGTAACCAGTATAAACGGCTGCCAAATGATGAAACGATAAAACCCCTTTAAGTATATTATAGAGACGAGTAGAGTTTAAGTTTGCCTATGGCAAAATAGTTATAGATACAGCCAGTTTAAGTCTCACGCTTCCTGGTCAGGCTGTGGGTGCTTCTACAGCAGTGATTGGCGTAGTAGCTCTGCTATTCCTAGCTGAGCCTGATAGAAGGACATTGGTAATGGAAGGTTTTACATAGCAGGACACAAAGCTACAGAGTTCTAAAAGGTTCAAGTTTGTTAGTGAGAAAAATTAACATGCTCCACTGCTCCTGATAAGACACAGCATGGAGCGACATCACCATCCTGGCCATCACTACTAGGTCAAAGAGAGGTGGTCAGAAACCATGGGAAGCTTATGTACATAAGCAGGAGATAAGAACTGCTCTAGCTCTGAAGAAAAGCAAAATCATTACAGCAATGTATTTGGTATCAATCTTTATGTACCTTTATCTACATATTTAAAGCTAATCTATGTGGTGAGAATGCCTATTTAATTTCTTAATAAAAAGATGCAGGCAGTGGGAATTGGCTACTGAGCTTGTGTGACCAATGATGCTGTGGAGAGCAGGTGGACATTTTAAGATGAAAGCAGACCCCACCAAGTAAAAGTGATTTTGAGGGTGAATTATATTGTTGTGGCAAATAGCCTATGTTTTCTCTTAGTCAGCCATGGTTAGAATATATAGCATACACTAATCTGCCAGAACATTAAAACCTCAGTTAATGCAATAACTAGATTGATAAACTTGCAGCAATGGAAAAGGAAAAGAAAACAATCAGGTCCTTATGTGTTTGAAGCTAGATAAATGGTTTTGGGTGTTCTTGTAACAATAGTGAAACAATATATTTATTTGTGTGTGAATAAAATATAATAATATATATATATATATATATATATAACTAAATGAGCCCATCTCTTAACTTTAGAATGCACCGGTCCAACTGTTCAATGTTTCAGTACTTTTTGCACAACTTGCTGATCTCTAAACAAGGAGCTTAATGGGAAAATTCACAATAGTGCCTAGCCATTCAGAGACTTCAAGCAGGATGCTCTCAGATGGAAGTAGCCACTGAGCTTAGAGTGTCACAGAGTGTCGTCAGCAGGTTACAACAGAGATACAGAGACTGGAAGAGTCACAGAAAGGCAAATAAGTGAACGTTGTCTACATCACACACTAATGACCACTTCATTTTAAACAATGCCCTATGGAACCGGATGATGAATGTCGCACAACTCCAAGCATGTTTAAGGGAGGTGAAAGGCACTCAAGCATCATATCAGACCATTCATAACCGTTTACACACACGTAGCAGGTAGGTAGGCAGGAGTCTAGGTAGGTCAGGACACTGCATATAAGTGGCTCCATTAGTTGGAAAAAAATAAAATAAAACTCTAAAAAGCCTAAAGTAGCCTGCTGCTTACAAGACTAATTAGGGTGTATCCTGAGGATGCACAAACCATTAGGCTATGTTCACACGGCAGTAATTGCGGGACGTATTTCGCCCCGCAATTACGCCGTGTGTACTGGGGCAGGGCTGGAGCGGAGAGGGCCCCATAGACATGCATTATTCTCGGCGCGTATACACCGTGAATAATTGACGTTACTTCTCTTCCCCGCTCGCTGTATTGTCTGAGCAGAGAGAGGAGACGTAATCCATAGTTCTCTATGAGAACTGTGGATTACCGTAATGACTGGGACGTATCTCGTCCCGTATTTAGCACAGTACGGCACGAAATATGGAATGAAATACGTCCCACTTTAAGCCGTGTGAACATAGCCTAAAATGTACACACAGATTTCACCCTTTTCTTTACACAGATTAGCCTGCTTTCAATTTTGCTAATATGCATCTCCACGACCCAAAGCAGAGTCGAAGCCATTCTGTGTCAAAGAAGCGACAGGTCACTTTATATTTTTCCCCGAATCACAGATTTTAAATTTGCAGCTGAAAATGGAACGTCAGCATAATTGACTATACAGTTTTACTGAACTAGAACGTGCATTTGTCATTTAAATAAATGGGATGCAGATTTTGGTACAGAATCCATCCAGGATTCCATTGTGTCGACACACCACAGTACAGCTCTATACAAAATGTAACTCAAGCTCGTGCTGGACAAGAACTATAATGAATTCACAAGGCTGCTCATTTATGTGAATTATTTTTATATGCAAAGTGTAAATCTGTGTCCAAATATGGACATACCCTTTAAATGTTGAAAACTTACAATGTGCCCTGAGGTCACATTACTTAGTGGTGGTTTCAAGGCCGGTCCTACAGTATTTGTCTAGGAATGCCTCTCTGTCTTGGGTTAATCTGTTCAGATTATGAAAACAACTGCAGCAAGGACTCGGCTGATCATGGAATCATTCCCTATTTCATATGTCACAAAGGTTGAGGGAACAGAGGAACAGGATGAACAGTCACCGTGTGTGAGGATTAACAATACCACAGGGTACTGACATTATCACATCAACAAAGGCGTGTCCATTAACACATATGGAACAGACTCAAATATTCACAGCCCTGGGGTTAATCTATTACATCATACTCCGATACATTCATCATACTATGATCACCAGGAAACAACAAGCGCCAGATTGTACACACGCTTCTAGCATAAAGGAAATACTTGACACTTCTGATGAAATACCAACATTGGTCTCATCACTGACTCATCCTGACTAGTAGGAGCTCAGATTTATTTATTAGGAACAGTTATAGTGAAGGAAATTATTTGATCCCTTGCTGATTGTGTAAGTTTGCCCACTGACAAAGACATGAACGGTCTATAATTTTAAGGGTAGGTTAATTTTAACATTGAGAGATCAAATATCCAAAATAAAATCCAGAAAATCACATTGTATAAATTAATTTGCATTTTGCTGAGAGAAATAAATATTTGATCCCCTACCAACCATTAAGTGTTCTGTCTCCTACAGACCAGTTTTATGCGAATAATCAACTTGTTCACTGCATTAAAGACAGCTGTTTTAAATAGTCAACTTTATAAAAAGACTCCTGTCCACAGACTTAGTCAGACTCTAACCACTACCACATGGGCAAGACCGAAGAGCTTTCTAAGGATGTCAGGGACAAGATCATAGACCTGCACAAAGCTGGAATGGGCTACAAAACCATAAGTAAGATGCTGGGTGAGAAGGCGACAACTGTTGGTGCAATAGTAAGAAGATGGAAGAAATACAAAATGACGGTCAATCGACATCGATCTGGGTCACCATGCAAAATCTCACCTTGTGGGGTATCCTTGATCATGGGGGAGGTGAGAGATCAGCCTAAAACTACATGGGGAAACTTGTTAATGATCTTAAGGCAGCTGGGACCACAGTCACCAAGAAAACCAATGCTAACACATTACGGCATAATGGTTTAAAATCCTGAAGTGCCCGCAAGGTCCCCCTGCTCAAAAAGGCACATGTGCAGGCCTATCTTAAGTTTGTCAATGAACACCAGGATGATTCTGTTTGAGATTGGGAGAAGGTGCTGTGGTCAGATGAGACAAAAATTGAGCTCTTTGGCATTAACTGAACTCACCGTGTTTGGAGGGAGGAAGAAAAATGCTGCCTATGACCCATAGACACCACCCCACTGTCAAGCATGGAGGCGTCTCACAGAGCCCGGCCACTGCCGGAACACCCATACAGGGTGAGGGACGCGCGGCTTTTGTACAATCCTTAGTCTGATGCCTGTACCCGGCCTCTTATTCAGCACGCATTGACTGCTGTTTCACCTGGGTAATCGTGAGTAAAACAATCCAGGTGTACGAGGTGTTTCCTTTTGCTGACATTTGGGCTGAACCATATTGTAAGCCCTTCTATTTATATTATTATGCCAGCTTTTGCTAGAGGTTTTATGTAATATTTTGTATCGCAGCCTCTTTATTTCCCCTCTTTTGGTCTCCGCCATCTTCATCATCCCCTGATGTGATTTTTGGAGAATCGAAACATGTTGGGAAAGGGACCAATAGGTTATCTATAGGGTTAGTGTTTGCAGGGTCAGGCTCCTGCCAGGACCGCCCTTATTGGGGCGACACTCCTGTTACTGTTGGTAGGCTAGGGCTTAATAGCTCCTGCCACTTGAGGGTCTTGATAGGGATCTAGTTTTGCCTTCCCATTAGGTGAGCCTTCTCTAGTAGTGTTGTTACATATAGGGCGCTTTTTTGAGCGTATTTTACATTTATTTATTAAAAGTTAAGTTTTATAACCTTCTTCCTCTACACGGTTTTTTGTATTGATTAGCTTTGAGGATTCCTCTAGTATTCACGTCCCCGGTGATTATTCTAGTGTATTTGACAAGCATGGAGGCGGAAACATTATGTTTTGGGGGTGTTTCTCTGCTAAGGGCACAGGACTACTCCCCCGTATCAATGGGAGAATGGATGGAGCCATATACCATAAAATCCTGAGTGACAACCTTCTTCTCTCCGCCAGAACATTAAAAATGGGTCGTGGCTGGGTCTTCCAGCAAGACAATGACCCAAAACATACAGCCAAGACCACAAAGGAGTGTGTCAAAAAGAAGCACATTAAGGTCATGGAGTGGCCTAGCTAGTCTCCAGACCTTAATCCCATAGAAAAATGGAGGCCGTTGAAGCTCCGAGTTGTCAAGCGACAGCCTTAAAATCTTAATGATTTAGAGATGATCTGCAAAGAGGAGTGGACCCAAATTCCTCCAGACATGTGCGAAAAACCTCATCATCAACTACAAAAAACGTCTTACTGCTGTACTTGCCAACAAGGGTTTTGCCACCAATTATTAAGTCTTGTTTGCCAGATTGATAAAATACTTATTTCTCACTGCAAAATGCTAATAAATTTTTTTATAAT
>JAODAL010040209.1:0-37123 GCA_025379985.1 Phyllomedusa bahiana
CTGTATATATGTCCTTGCGGATTGATTACTATATTTCTTGTTATCATGTTTGCATTCTATGGCTGTTATATATTGTACTGCCATTTTTTCTAGTATATATTCTTTATTAACCCCTAGGATATGGCTGGTTTAGATTGCTGGGTTGCTGAACCATTATGATGGGAAACCTTAGGGGATACTTTAATTTTGTGGCCAATAAGGACAGTATGTACAATATTGTGTTAATGTACTTGTTAGAATGTCAATGGATATTTAACACTGATATTCTTGATGTATACTTTAATGTATAGCCTTCATAAAGCGAGTTAAAAAGAATTCAGCCTCAACTTCTGTGTTCAATTGCTTGTTTGGAAAGAGAGGTGGCAGAGGGGGAAACTTCTCTAGGGCTCTGAACAGTACAGTGCAGATGTTATTCCAGAAAAACCCTGTATACTCAAAATGAATGGAAAGACTGAATAATAGGGAAAGAAGTTACCCAAAATATGCCACTCTTGTCAGCAGTCTGTGTGATACTACAGATACCTAACAGATTGTGATTGTTCTTTTAGTAATGACCAGTAGACCGATAATGGTTACTAATGTGCAGAGAAGGTGCTCATAGGTGCATTGCATTTTTGTAAAGGCAGTGCCTGCCCAAAAAATGTAACATAAAGAATAGTAGTCAGCGTGAGCGCCATACTGGTAATTCACTCTGAAATGGCTTTGTGGCCTGGAATGTTGTCCGCCTTCTTGAAACCAAACCAGTCCTCCAAGGCTGAGTTCAGATTCTTGTTAATACCGTCTTTAAATCAACTTTGGAGACATGACCAAAAGATCTTTATATTGCAGTTTGCATTAATTTTGCAATTTCAAATAGACAGATTTTGTGCATAATATATGTTGCTAAACTTTAATATGAATTATTGCAGAAATTTGTAGCTGTACATGGTGCATTCATTTAAAAGGTTGTCTCCCAAAAGAATAGTTTTAAAAAATTGAGGGCTATAGTAGGTGACATTTCATCCAGATTGCTAAATGAGCATTGTGCTGTTATAGACAGAAGAAACTCTACTACAAAATTCATGTTCAGTATGTTGGGAATTTTGCAATAAATAAGGAGGATGCTTAGCACCGAATATTATCTGCTTAAAACCTTTTAATTGTACTATGGAATCAAATGCTTGACCAGTTGTACTGCTTTTAGTTTCCATATGATAATGCAATTTAAGTAGACGCTGAGATTACTGTTGATCTGCATTCTGAGAATAGTCCTATCCTTTATTTGACAGACCCAAACAATTTGAGTAACCAATCATAAAACCCAACAGAAGATTTTATGGCACCACTGGCCATAGACTTGAAATTTGCTATGAGATGACAGATTTTATTTTGCTGGGACCTGTACAGAATATATCTACACTAGATTGCTGGCAGATCCCACCAAAATTGGCTGGATTTGTCAAGTATCCACATGTCTGTTGCTAGCCATACTCCGTTGTCAGCCCACAACTTAACCCCACTCCACCGTAATCATGTGCAATCAGTTTGGCCATATGCCCTTGCTTGTTTCAGTGGAGAACTGGAGAGGAAACATCCCCTTACATAACAGAGAGACAAACTTGTTAAAATCTAACACATCTCATCTTCATTTGCTGCTATGTCCCTTGTCGGGGACAGTCGGAAGGCATCCATACACATTTGACTGATGACAGATCAGCAAATGCTGATTGCCTAGAGCCTGTTCCGAGAACAACTAGTACAAAGATAAAGCTCTTGCCTATGGCAACCAGTGAGGTCTCAGCTTTTAATTTCCAACACCATATACCTGTCTGCAATGTTTTTTTTTCTTTAATCTAAAAGGTTTTCATGGTGCAAAACAATTACACTGATTAGGTCCTGTTCACATTTATGTTTTGACAATACGTCACAGGTATTCCTCGGTATACTTTGGAAAAAGGTATCCCCACCTATACCATAAGAGAACCATAGGTTTCTATAGAGCAGTTGTAGTCCACGCAGTGGAATATATTTTTGTGTCCTGCACATAGTGTTAATTGACGTGAAATAGAGCAAGCATAGTCAAGAGACTACATTTGCTCTTTAGACGCCTATGACTCGGTTGTGTTACATTTTGTGACGTGTGGCAGAAATTTGATGTGAATGTGGCCTTAGGGCTTGTTCACACGACCTTTTTGATCCTTTTTACGGATCCGTTTTTGAGGAGGGAAAACTGCATCCGTAAAGCGGATACGAAAAACGCAGGAGTTGATACTTTATTTGGGAATCCGTTTTTCATGTTTTCCCGGGATGCTTTTTGATCTCTTCTTTTCCCCTCCCCCCCTCCCCCCGGCCATCCATCCCCTGCAGCATCCCCCACCGGGCCCCCAGCCGGCCACCCATCTCCCTGCGGCACCTCACCTGTCCGGCCAGCCATCCATCCATCCATCCATCCACATCACCTCTCGCACCCACCTCACCTCCTTGGCCCCCTTGGACCAGCCAGGCCCATCCTCCATCACATCCCCCTGGCAGCCACCCCCACCCAAACTCATCCTTCCCCGCGCACACCCCACCCGCCGATGCCCCCCGTCCGGCACCACTCACCGCCGATCCCCCCGTAAAATCCAACCCGCCGCCGATGCCGGTCCGGCCGCCAACTGCGCTTTTGCATCCGCTTTCAGGATGCAAAGCCCCCGCTGTGAAAAGCCCCGGGAGTGTGGAGCGCTTTTGGACTGTGCCAAAATTCCTCCTATGGGCTTTAACTTGCGTAAAACGCAAAAAGAATTTACATGTCAATTCTTAAAGCGGGATGCGAAAAGTGCGGGTGCAGGAGAGTTTCTAAAAAGCGCATCGCCGATCTCCCGTGGGAACAGCGATGCGCTTTTGCCATTAACTCAATGTTAATCACACTGAGAATTGTAAAACGGATCACAAAAACGTCGTGTGAACAAGCCCTTACTGATAAATCTGTGTAGGGTGTGAAACAATAAACAAACTTTGCTACTCGATTACAACAATTGGTAATTTTGCTACTTTTTATTTTTAGTTTCATTGTATCATATTTATCCAAAAGTTCTTGATAGTGGTCTTCACAGTTAAATACAATTATTAGTTCAGACACCAATGTGGAAAAAAATAAGTCATAAAACTTCATATTTCACAAGACAAAATGCTCTGTCTGTAATACTGATATTTCTCATTTTATACTTTTCCCTTGGAAAACTTCTGCCATTGAAACCATTGCATATAGTGGCTAAAATTTGACATATGTATAAATATTGTTATTATTATTATTGTTTTGTTTTTCTTTTGAGTTTTCATGGCCCCGATAATAATTGAAGGACCTTGCCTATAGATGTTTTTGATTAAGGTCTTGTTGCTCAGAAATTTGTTGGCCAATGGTTTTCCTTATTTTGGAAGTGCTGTTGAAATTCTCTGAATTTCTTCTTCAACCTTACTGCCCGTATATATAGCAATACCTGCCAATTTTTAATGTATCCTTCCAATATTTTTGTTTCCAAACACTTTTTTTTCCTACACATAAATGCTTCATGATGAAAGACACATCATAGAAATTGCTCCCGGAGAATGTTTTCAGTTCATTTTATACTTTTTTCTTCTTTTCCAATTGGCCTTCGAGGCAGCATTTATTTTTCGCAGCTTAGTTGTCTACTTAGTATTCATCTGTTTTTTTTTCTCCCTTCTTTTAAACTTTGCTGTAATAAGTTTAAATTTCCTTCTTTGGTCCATTTAGGTTATTGAACGGGTTGATCATCTTTAATAAAAACCATTTCCATTTTGATGTTCAAAATGAATTCAGGTTAAGAGGGGTTTACATTTGTGCAGTTTTTAAGAAGAGTGTTCATTGTCCCCTGGCTGGTTAATCCAAATAGTTTATCTGTTTCTTCTTGCTCTGTTTATTTTTCTTTCTCTAGTTTTTTCTAAAAATATGGGAGTGCCCCATGTTAAAATTTTCGATTGATGTTCTCAAAGAATTGTTGAATGCACAAATTTTGCAAAGCTTTTAGCTATGCTCGGTGTGCAGGTTCCCTCAAAAAGTTTTTCTTTCTATGTCAATATATGAGGACCAGTATTTGCTTTTCAGAAAAGGGGCTTGTGTAAAGCAGGGTCGAATGGCTCTCACAAGAAAGGCAGGAAAGTCATGAGAAGGACAAAGTCCAGCCAAATGCCTAGAAAAATAAAAGGAGAAAGTATTTGGGTTAAATTCAGGGCTTTTATAACACAGTCTAAACAACACGCCACCACGGCTACCTGACCTTGGTGGGATAGGAGCCAGCCATATGTATTGTTCACCATATAAGTGGTTGACAACTGTGTTTTAATTAGTTTGGCTTTTCAGCCGTTCCTGGTTAAGGCTTTATTGGGGGTAGACAATGTGTTGGTTGGGGGTCTACTCCCGTGTTCCAGGCCAGGTCTGGACACGTCTCTGGAGGCCTACAAAAGCCTGGGAGTAAAAGGTGTTCAGGGGCGTGGTCTGCTATTTGGGAGGAAGCAGCAGAGGAGCCAAGGAGAAAGGCCCCTTTGGGCCCCAGGCTAGTATTGCAACAGTAAGAGTACTGTGGTTTTGGTGGTCGACACAGATCACTAGACAGTGAGGACTCCCCTGTAAGTGCATTTAGTGGCTGGAGGGCCCTTTAGGTTTTCTGCTTATGGTGTAGTTTTATTATCCTGTGCCCGAATAAAGCTGGCTGAGGCCAGTGTTAAACTGAACCCTGGTATCAGGTGCAATACTGTTTACAAAAGACGGCGATCCGAGAGCTGAAATGACCCGAGCTAAACCAAGATGACGGCCGGAAAAATGAGTATACATTTGTGTGTAAAAGAAGCAAGATTTGCCTCACTGCTCCTCTTTCATGTTTCCACACTACCCAATCTCCTCTTCCTTAAAACCTGGGTGATGAAAACAGTAATTTTCCCGCTCAACAAGCCCGGCTATAGCAAAAAACCCGAGGTAGCCTTATGTAGCTCCACTTCATTGTAACAAGACCAAGCACCCGGAATGAAAAAGTTAGGGGAGGGGGCCCGGCAGTGTTGGAATAGCGGTGAAAGGTTTTTTTTTTTCCCAACAAGTCTGTCCCTTTTACATGAAAAAGATTTTCACTTGACAACACTACAGAACGGGCTTTGGCAAAGTTACTTATTTCCATTAATGGCAATATTATTTTTTAAGACAAGTAGAGGAAAAAAAATTATAGAATCGCTCAAAAAATGAGAAAAATTTTTTTGTAATCATCATCAAACTTTTATAATCCTTCTCATTTCTTTTACTCTAGCACCAAAATTTACTCACGGTTTGACCATGATTAAAAACCAACATTTTACCCACTTTTTGTTGGATTTTCATCATAGTTTCCATTGTTTTGACAATTCTCCTTTTAACTACAGACTAAACAGCATTTTTATCCTTATGCTGCTATTTGTTTTTGGAGTGTACATTACTCCTTATATTGTTTCCTTGCTTATCTGGATAAACATAGCAGTAACTTTATAATATAACTGTTATTTACATGAGGTTTGTTTTATGTCCCAAAGGATTGCTCCACTGCTTGGGGTCATTTTGTGATTTGTATACTCTATGAAGTAAAAAATCAGAGGGACCATCCCTCTAGGTGAGAGGTTTTCCATAATTTTTGCCAGGGGTTGTAGATGCAAATTCCATTTCAGCAAGTTCTTTTCAAATCTATTTCTATCTTTTCTATTACCACCCAGAACGTGTCAGAGCATCCTTTTTATTGTGTACCCCCTAAAGGGAGTTGTAAATGGGTCATGACTACTACCCTTTCTAGTGTGCCTGAATTGAAAGCTTTTAAATCATTTTATCATTGTAATATCGATAATTTAACACTGTGTACTTCACGACAGATTAACCATATTGGGCAACCTCGTTTATGACTTTCATAATGGGGCACCTCAGTTATTATTTTGCTCCATCCCCTTAAGTCATATGTTTCACATTCACTGGTAGCATGGGCGTAACTACCAGGGTAGCAGACGTAGTGGCTGCTATGGGACCTGGGCCCGGGGCAGGTGCTATCACATATGCTACCCTGGTAGTGCCGCTCCTGTGCCTGCTGGCCTTGAACATAAAAGTTCACTGCGCTCCGCTCTGCTTAATCTGGCTGGCAGCCCTTAAAGGGGTTTGTCTCACTACAAGGATTGCTTTTTATACAAAAAAAGATCTTGCAAAAAACAAGTCACTTTGCAATATGTGTCCATTAACAATATCCTTTAGCTATTCCTAGATATCCCTCTTGTATGGACTGCATCAGCTCCTCAGGTTGCTATAGTTACGACCTGTTCGATCTCTCATGATAGGCTGCCAGCATGGTTGCTATAGCTTACAGACCTGGCTTCTACTGCAGCCTAGTAGAAGCCAGAAAACACTTCCCTGAATTCAAATGAAACCAAGAAAACAGGACCGAGGTAAGATGAATCAATGTAGTGAGAAAAACCCCTTTAAGCTTACCGACACGGCCCACGTCCTGACGTGGACGGCATGATGAAAATCATATCATCGCACCGCCTGAGCCGAGCACAAAAAAACTGTCCAGGAGCTGAGCTGGTCGCATCGAGGGATCGTGGGACAGGTGAGCGAGTTTATTTCCCTTTTTTAACATTAATCTAGCTTGTCTTAAGCCCTCCCTGACTACCTATATGACCCTTATAAGTATCTAAACATGATTATATGGCCCCTATAAGTACCTAATCCTTGCCTGAAAATCTCTATGGCTCCTATAGTCCCTAAAGCCCTCCCTGGCTATCTGTATGGCCCCTATAAGTACCAAAACCCCTTCCTGACCACCTATATGACCCCTATAGCTACCTAAACCCTGCCTGCCTTCCTATCTGGCCCCTATACCCTACCTAACCCATGCCTACCGTCCTATATGGCCCCTATACCCTACCTAAATTCTGCCTGCCTACCTATATAGAGCCCCTATATACTATGTAAACCTGCCTTCCTACCTTTACGGCCCCTATACCCTACCTAAAACCTTGCCTGTCTGCCCATATGGCCCTATAGCCTACCAAAGCCTGTCTGCTTATTTGGGTCCCCATAGCCTATTTACCTACCTACCTATGTGGGCCCCATCTATACCCTATCTACCTAGCTACCTGGGCCTGGGGAACAGCCTACCTACCCAACTGGGGGCTGCCTACCTAACTGGAATCTAACTACTGCCTACCTAGGGCCAATCTACCTAATTGAGACTTGCCTAACTACGGACTACTTACCTAGGACCTATGTACCTACCTGGGGCCTATGTACTGCCTACCTACCTACCTGGAGCCTACTAACCTACCCGCTTAGGGCCCTACCAACCTATTTTAATGGGAGTTTACCTGGTTATAAGACTTGGAGGCGTACAGGCCATAGCTGTAACACAATCTCCAGGGGGTGATTCCTCTGTTCCTCCCCTCTAGGAGACTGGGCCTCTAAGCTATGGCCTGTACTTGCTCTCCCACCCATGGGAAGTTTGTACAGAAGTGGGGGATAGTGAAAGAGGTGCTGGAAAAGTGAGACTTCTAAGATATTTGCAGGGACGAGTGGTGTCCGGGAGAAGTCGTCATGGTGGTCTGGATCGGATGCAGAACAAAAGGGAAAGTCAATGACTCCTCAGAGAAGCGTCATCTGTGAGTCACAAGATGTAAATGCACTGTAATCACTCTTATGTCTGCAGATTTTGTGTACACTAGTATCTACCACTATATGGTCACTGTATGGTGGTAATATACAGTCTGCATAGCCTGTGTACACGTATCTACCACTATATGGTCACTGTATGGAGGTAATATACAGTCTGCAGTGCCTGTGTACACTGGTATATACCACTCTATGGTCACTGTATGGAGGTAATATACAGTCTGCACAGCCTGTGTACACGTATCTACCACTATATGGTCACTGTATGGTGGTAACATACAGTCTACACAGCCTGTGTACACGTATCTACCACTATATGGTCACTGTATGGAGGTAATATACAGTCTGTAGGGCACCTGTGTACACTGGTATATACCACTATATGGTGGTAATATTGATCTTTATTCAGTTATAGTATAGGGGTATAATTCAGTCACTTTGTGGTGGTAATTTGTGATCATGTTCTGGCAGTATAATCAGGTCTTTATGTAGTAGCGTTATTGGTAATGTTGGACTGCGTATAGTGGGATTTGTTTGGTAGCAGTATGATAGTGATATGTATAGTATAGCTGTAGGACATTTGTTAAAGGGGTTGTCTCACTATATTGATTCGTCTTACCTCAGTCCTGTTTTCTTGGTTTCATTTTGAATTCAGGGGCGTGTCTATTGGTTTCTACTAGGCTGCAGTAGAGGCCAGGTCTGTAGCTATAGCAACCAGTACTGGCAGCCTATCAGGATAGATCAAACAGGTCTGTAGCTACAGTGACCTGAGGAGCTGATGAAGCCCATACAAGAGGGGATATCTAGGGATAGGTAGGACACTATTGATGGACATATATTACAAAGTGACTTTTTTTTGCAAGATCTTTAACATAAAAAGCAATCCTTGTAGTGAGACAACCCCTTTAAGAACTGCTTTAGTAGAACACTGAATAATGGCTCTACTTGTGAAAACAGCATTAGATTTCAACAAAGAAAAACATGGCTGTGGCAAATCAGCAACAAAACTACAACTACTACCTTGGCCTTCTGTAAAAACGCTATATTGTTAAATAATATTTTTACAAAAAGTTGTGATCATAGAAGTAATAATTGTTATGGACTTTGTGTCACAAATATGAATTAATAACACTATAATGACATCTCTCCAGCCTAACATAACATTCAACTGTGCAGTAAATCTGAACTAACCGTTTAATATCCCTTTTAGTGTTTTTCTTTTATTTATTGCTGTAGTAATCCGATTTTCATACACAGACTTTTATATAGCGACATTTAAACAAATTATTTAGGATAAGATTTACATGACTGCTTTCAGTGACAGAGCCACACCTATGGATCAGGTCTCGTATTAGAGATAAACTCCACTGAAGTCAATGGGGCTGATCTGCAATACCACACTCAAACGGTGTAGCGCTGCTCAGCGCAGTCATGCTTTTCTAATGCTGGACTATAAAGTGCAGAAATGAAAATCCGACAGTAGAGAAAATGTGATATTTCAATAAAATACATTATATGTAAGTATATGTGTCTGTATAAATGTGTGTACATATAATCATGGAGAATGATAATGCAATACATGTGATGATTTAATGAGTTGGGCATTAAAGTCCATGTATTAGCATCTACACAGAGTGGACAAAAGCAATGTTTACACCACATTTTCGGTGCACATATGCTGTCTAACTTCAGTGCGGTTGCATAGCTTAACTGGTGAGTCCCATGTTAAATACAAGACAGAAAAAACAATTACATTTATACTTACTACCCGAATGACTCTCTCTTTTGGCATCTGGTGTTTTCATTAGAGGTTTTGGACGCATATGAAGTATACCTACAACAGAGTTGTGGCTTGGGGATAGCCTACAAGTGGCTAACATCATCCTGTAGATTACTGTCTTTAGGTACTTGCTCAAATGATTCTGTTTATGTATCTACACATCTTGGCCTGTGTTACTGTAAATATATGTAGAGTACGGGGACAGACATTTTTTTCTTTAAGTAGCAATTTGTGTTGTGTATCATAATACTGTATATACAGTGTGTATATGCATAAAGGATTTAATAGAAATGCTACAAGCTGGTTGAGGAGAAGAGTAACTCCTTTCCACGCCATTTTTAGGCACATTAAATTAGTGTAAAGTGCGCCAGAAAGTCCGATCCTTTCAAAAATCTGGCGTCCGGTATACCTTTCATAGAAAACTTAATGCGCCTAAAATGGTGAATCGCCTCAAAAAAGGCGCATTTTGCAACTTGCGGCGCATAGCATATCATTGATAGTATATGTAATGCACCTATCAAGGCGTATTGCCTGACGGAGGCGCATAACATATGTAATGTGCCTCAATAGGCGCATTGCGCGACCGGGGCGCACAGCGCACTATATTTATTCACATTACATTATAATGCGCCTAGTTTTGGTGTACAACCATTCATTTACAACAAGAATATGGGGTCAATAGTGGTTTTGCCGCAAAATAGACCAAAAAACTGGCGTTGGCCCCACATGTCGCCCATAGTGTTTATGTAGAACTCTTACCTGTGAGATACAGCGCAGATATCTTGATGCCACTTCTTGTGGGATAATATCATGTCCATCATAAATGTCCTTACAGGGGATCCTGGCAAGCATTCGCTTAATTTCCTTCTCAGACATGTTGACTCCTGTCATGTTTCCCAGTTTCTCAATAGGTACTGATGTGCTAAATGCACATATAAAACATTCACCATGTAATAAGCTTACTGAGATCCACACAGCTGGGGCAATCAATGCACGCTGAGTCATTGAGCAGAACATGTAACGCAGTACAGCCGAGTCTTTCTGCCTCATGCCTGTTGGTCTCCTCCATTCTTCTGCCAGCATGGAGACATTATTGTTCATAACAAATCCAAGTAAAAATAATACAATAGGCGGTACACACAAAACACCCATGGCATAAGACAGGTTGTAGCTGGGAAGGCATGGACAATTAAAGTCAAATGTCGTGTATAGTTGGGCACTCGCAAGTGCCATAATACCACATATTCCATTCATGAATGATTCTTGGTTGGCTTGCAGAAATTGGAAGATCATACGAAATTTATCCATAGTTAGGCTTTTCTGCTTCTCAAGCAAACAAATTATTTGCCTGTTGCGCTTTGAGGCATTGAATCATACACAACTTGTGAAGGAAAGGGTAATTTTGGCAAATAGAGTGTTTTACCTGGTCAGAATTCTTCTGTCTTCTTTAGTCTTTTAAAATCTTGCCTGCTGTCCAATCCATTGGGCTGAAAGGTTTATTAGAAATACATTAGTGTTATAAAAAATTTAAAATTTTGGGTTTTAGTCTTTTCTGTGTAAATATAAAAATCTCATTTTCCTGTAATCTGTTGCATGTGAAGTTCTTTGCATATGCTTCTGTGACATCTTCACTCCCACAGAAAGAAGCCCAACCTCAAACACACCTATGCAAAATCTAGATGGAGCTAGCTGACAACCATGTCCTCTCATTATTGTCCGGAGAGCAGTAAAACTGGCTGTAGAATAACGTATTCCATCTGATTTAACTGTATTTTATGGATGGGACGTAATTGGTAAGCACGTTCTTTGAAGTTCAGCATTATAAGGCTGATGGATTTTACGGGAAATTTTTTACATTGATTTCAACGGGGAGAAGGCAAAACCTGCACTTAAAATCTGCAAATAAACCTTGTTTGCACTTTTTTCTTTCTCCCATTGAAGGCAATGAAAAAAATTGCTGAAAATTCGAACAAAACTCCCAAAAAAATCCGCTGCATGTGCTTTCACCCAAAATTTTGCAATGTGTATGGCCCTTGCTAGAGTTAGGTGCACGGAAAACCGTCCAAGAGCGGTATATGCTTGAAAGAGTTGTAGAGTTTCGCACCATAATTGAAGAAAAATCACGACATTTATTAAAAATTTAATAATAAAAGCTTTTTTTGACACGGGCAGTGTGCAGCAAAATCACGGTGAATCCCCTAGTTAAAAACACGGTAAAAAGTGTCTAAGGTTTTTTGGGCGTGTATTTAGCCCTTACTCATAGCTAGATGTCAGTAAAGGGAGGTGCAGTGCCCTAAGGGAAAACCCAGCCCACTTCCCTGCCTACTTGACGTGCTCCCCTAGGGGGCAGAGGGCCCAACTGGGGAAGTCCCTGCGTGTAAATCTGGGGCCTTCAGAACAAAATAGTCAGCAGCCCGGGGTAAATAACAAATGGAAACCCCAAAAAGCCACAAATCAGAACCAGAGGAAAATAAACGTAAACAACCCCGAGGTAAAAACCCAAAGGAAGAAAAAAGCACAAAATCGGAGACAACCGGGGGTCAGGAGAACAAGCCGAGGTCAGGTACCAGATAAGCAAAAGCAAAAAACCGAACAAGTAACCAAGGTAGCCAAAAATACACAGGGCAGCACTCACCTTGGGGATTTGAAATGGGATTCCTGGATACCCCCCTGCGCTGATTGGAGCGGCCTCCGGGTCCTCCCATTTGGTAAAAACCGCCCCTGTCAAGTGGCTGGGCCCCTGTAAACCACAATTTCAGCAGCTGTGTTAGGGGGGATCGTGCATCAGCTGGAGCCTTAGATCCCTGCCCAAAAGCACAGCTTAGCCCTGACAGAAACCCCCCCTTTTGGGAGGGGCCCACCGGGCCCCTTTCCCCTGGTCGGGGTTTGTCGGGTGAGACCCATGGAATTCTCTCACCAGGGACACAGGGGATAGGTTTCCCCGGAACCCATGATCTTCTCGGGACCATCCCCCTTCCAATGGACAGGTACTGCATGCCCTTTTGGGGCCTTACGCAAAAATCTAAACTACGGGGGGACTTATTTTCTAACTCCCCCCTATGCAAACTGGAGAAGGGGGCCCTAAGGGCGGAGTCACAGGCTGAATATACCTCTTACGAAGTGCACGAGGGGGACATTTTATGTATACAGAGAGAAGGGGTAATTTAGCCGAAAACCCCCGGGTTAACCACCTCCTGAACCACATTGGACCTTCAGGTACCGGTAAAGGCAATTCACCAGGAGGGGTTTTCTGGGAACCCTTAGCCCGCGCACAGATTTCACAAGACCCCGCATGGGCCCTAAATGCTGGAAGCTCTTCCAGATAAAACATTAGCTTGCACATCAGTATTCCCCGCATGGTAAGGGACTCTGTCAACCCCGTTGTCCCCACCTGATTTTTTCCCTGAATTTCCAGTCAAACATGGGTTATGTTTTAAAGGGCCAGAGCACCCCCAAACCACATCAGCGGGCAGCCCCCCCATGAGATAAATACACTTTTAAATTTATGGATCCGACCAAAAACTCAGCCGGGGGTAAAAGGATTGCGCCCCGAGTGGGGGGTGGAGTCAATAGCCATTTACCGGCAGCGAGTCAGATAGGGGTTTAAACAAGGTGGGCCAATGTTTGGCAAAACGCAACAACAAAATTAGAAGCTGACCCGAATCCACAAACGCACTCGGAACCGGACAGCGACAAGTATAAATTTAATGTGCAGCAAAAAATTAGATACAATGGAAATCCCTGCTCTCTGGGTGATGCTCCTTGACCCCCCTAGGGTTGGAGTTTTTCCGCCCTGGTTTCCTTTTGGGAGCATTCCGAATTTTGTGTCCATTTTCTCCCGTAGAAGCAAACCCTGGATGCGCTGAAACCCTACGGTCACTAGCGCAATGACGAAAAACCCCCTCTTGCATGGGCTCCTTGGGTTTAAAGCGGAAAAAAGGGGTTTGGGGTACCATGGTGGGACCCCCGGGGGGGGGGGAACCCCTTTCCCTGCCGTCTTCCCTAAAAGTCTGTCCAGACGAACGGCCAGGGCCATGGCCTCATCTAAATCCCGGGGGGTGGGTAAGCCACCAATAAACCCTTACATGGTCAGCAAACCCTAACTAAACGGGCATTAGAGCTGCATCGTTCCACCCAGAGGAACGCCCCGCGACAAAATTCGGAGCAAACTCCTCCCCACAGTTTTCACCCTGCCTAAAGGTGGTCACTGAGCCTCGGCCACAGCTTCCCATCGGGGTCTTTAAAGGTCCCCCTAAGCGGAAAAAGAACCTGTCCCAAAAGAAGTTCAGGGGTCATCGGTAACGAAAATGCCCACTCCGGGGGGGGGCCCCTGCAGTAAGGACATAAAAATTTCCCCCACCCTTTGTTCCTCATTCCCTGGGGTAAGTGGCGGACCTAAAATACAGGCGACACCCTCTCTAAATGCCAAAAAGGCCTTCCGTTATTTGGAACCTGTAGGAACGGGATGGGGGTTACGGAGGGGGAAGGTAATGCGGGCCCTCTGACTTGGGGTAGCCTCCTGTTGTTTACCCCAGCGCCAGATCCTGGATACGGGTAAAGCCCCTGCATTGCTCTACCAGAGTGCATGGGGTCCATAGTGAGGGGAGGCAGTAACTTTTTCGGCCTGGGGGTTAATGTCACGTAAGGGGGGTGCAGTGTCCTAACGGGAAACCCACCCACTGTCCCCTGCCTACTTGACGTGTGCCCTAGGCGGAAAACGGCAATGGCGACAGCCCCTGCGTCCAAAATGCTGGGGCCGTCAAAACAAGAATAGTAGACAGTCCGGGTAAAAAAAAAATGGAACGCAAAGCCACAAATCAGACCAGGGGAAAATTTAAACGAAAAATAAAACCCCGAGGTCAAAAGCCAAAGGAAGCAAAGCACAAAATAGGAGAAAGCCGGGGTGGGGAGAACAACCAAGGGTCAGGTACACAGATAAGAAAAAAACAAATAAACCGAACAATACACGAGGAGCCGGGGAATATCAAGGGCCAGCACTCAGCCTTAAGGGGTTTAAATGGGATTCCTGGTACCGCCCCTGAGGATTGGAGCGGCCCCGGGGGTCCTCCATTGGCTGGTGCAACTCGCCCCCTTGTCAGGAGTGGCTGGGCCCCTGTCACTCACAGAGTTTCAGCACAAGTGTATCAGGGGGGATCGTGCACAGCTGGCACCCTGTGATCCCTGCACCTGAGCACAGCTTAGCCCTGACAGATGAGTTCTTAAATTTTTTTTAAAAAAGTCTGCTGATTTTGCTTCAATTGGATGGTGCTGGATCTACTACTAACTCTTGCAAGCATTCAACCTAAAGCAGGGGTGTCTAACTAATTTCCACTGAGGCCCAAATCAACATTATGGTAGTCTTTAACCCCTTCACGCCCTTTGGCCTTTTTCATACGTCCGGGGTTTTGGGGGTTCACGCACCTGGATGTATGGTCGTCCGAGATCGCGCGAACTTAAGGGAGATTTGCGCAATCGGCGCGGGGGGCAGTGAGTTTACAGGACATCCCGCAGCGTCGGCCCCCCACCCCGGGTCGCTCCAGGGGGGGGGGGGGCGGTTAACCCCTTAATTATCGCGAGACGGGTCGCAATAATTAAGAAAAACGAGGAGGAGATGCTTAAAAGTAGCGACCCAAGATAAAGTTAATTATCACGGATATGATGGTAGCCCTGTTAAAAATAAAAAAAAAACATACTAGGATTGCGTATTTTCTTCACCCTGGGCCCCCAAAAAGGGATTTGAAAGCGATCAAAAAGCCCTTTTCCCCCCAAAATGATACTAATAAAAAAAGTAACTCATCTTTCAAAAAAAAGTCCTACACACCCCAAGCACAGAAAAAAAATTAAAATTTATGGCTCTCGGACTATGGCGATGCAAAACGTTTTTCCCGGTTTAAAAAAAGTGTTTTTTTTTGTAAAAAGCATTAAAACTAAAAAAAAAAATTGGATATCGTTTAAGTATTGACCTGTGATAAAATACCAGTATATATACCGACAGTGACCGCTAAAAAAATAAAAATAAAAAACACTACCAGATTTCTGTATTTTGTTCAAAAACATCTCACAAAACCCTTAAAAAAAAGTGAACATGCCTCATATGCACCCCATAATGGTACCAATAAAAACTTCAATCATCCCCAAAAAACAAGCCCCCACACGCTCTGCACACAGCAAAATAAAAAAGTTATGGGTGTCAGAATAGGACAACATAAAAACGCAATTTTTTATGACGTTTTTCTATGTGTAAAAGTAATAAACAGAAAAAACTATATAAAATCTTTCATTGTAATTGTACCGACCCCCCTGTAAGTTTTCTTTACATGCACGGCGGGGAAAGCTTAAAATTGAAACTAAAAAAAAAAAACTTTAAAAGCCTTTTTCCCCCCCCCTTTTCTTGCCCCAAAAAGCTAAAAAAAAAATATGGAACCCTGTGTGCCTAAAAAAGCAGAATACATCCCCCAGATAGATCCCCGAGGGGTGTTGAAACTAAAAAGGGGCGACTTCTGGAAGGGTTTTGCCCCGTTCTGCTACTTTTGGGGTCTTTGCAAATGCACATGGCCCCCCCAAAATCTGCGTTCCAAAAGCCAAATAGCGCTCCCCCCCTTTTTCGCCCCCGCTATGCGCCCAAAAAGCAGTTTACACACCCCCAATTAGGGTATTGCCGAACTTGGGAAAAATTGCCCTTTAAAAAAGTTTTAGGGTTCTTTTTTTCCCGGTTCCTTGTTATTGAAACATTTTTAAGCTAAATTGCAAAATTTTTGGGAAAAAAAAGTTTTTTTAATTTTTACGCCCTTTTGCTAAAAAAAATTTTTAATCACGTGGGGGGTTATAACTCAATGCACCCCCGGAAATATTCCTTAATGGTTTTATTTCCAAAATGCGGTTATTTAGGGGGGTTTTTAAGTTTTGCACCCTTTGGGGGTCCCCAAAACCCGAAATGGCGCCCCAAAAAATCGTATTGAAAAGAGACCCCAGAGTATAGTAGGTGCTCCCCCTATTTGGGGCTTATGGTTGGCCCCAAAAATGCACTAGGGCCACATATGGCATTTCTAAAAACGGGAGACCTGGGGGGGAAAATTTATATTAAGTTGCATTTACCTAGTCACATTTACTGTATTCCAGTGAAAAATGGGTAAATATTGAAATCTGCAAAAAAATGAAAATTTTTAAATTTCCCCTCCACTTTTTCTTTAATTTCTGTGAAATATCTAAAGGGTTATCAAACTTCCCAAATAGTGTTTAAATACGTTTAAAGGGGGCTAGTTTCTCAGAAAGGTGTCATTATGGGGGGATCTAACATGGGAGGCCCCTCAAAGCCCGTCAGAACTGGGGGTGGTTCCTAAAAAAATGTATATTGCAAATTTTTTTGAAAAATTGGGGAAATTTTTACAAATTTCTAACCCCAAAAGTCGAAAAAAAAAAAAAAACATTTAAAAAGTGATGCCAACCTATAGTGGACATATGGAGTGCTGTTATAAATATTTTTTGGGGGGAAAATTATCTGTCTTGCACGAAAAAATTTTGCAATTTCAAAATCGCTAATTTTTCCAAATTTTAGAAATTTTGATATTTTTACAAACAAACAAGGATTGTTGGATAAAAATTTCTTACTCTAAAGACAACGTGTCACGAGAAAACAATTCTGAATACAGGATAGGAAAAGTGTCAAAAGTTATTTTTCATAAAGTACTATGCCAGATTTCAAAAATAGGGCTGTGTCAGGAAGGTCAAAACAAGCTGGGTCCTTAAGGGGTTAAAGAGCCAGTGGAAGTCCTTGATGGGTGGCAAGGGTGCCTGGGTAGAGCTGTCAGAGCAGTGCCACTACTAGTGAGTTTGTGAACAGAACAGTGTGGAGGTGCATATTGGAGTTCAGAATCCGGGTGCTGGTGCCACTGCCTTTGCCTAGTCCGGCTGTGTCCCCCCCCAAAGGGAAAAAGTTTTGACCTTCTTCTGCACTGGACTTTTCCTGTTACTATGTCCAAGCTCGTGTGGGCCATATAAGATGACATGGTGAGCCGGATTTGGCCCATGGGCCAAATGGGCCATTTAATACATGTGGCCTAAGAGATGTACAAGCACCTCATGCTAAACGTAACATTATTGATAGATAATTACATTTATATTAATTGCTGTGTTTTCTGGGGCTTAAAGGAATTGTTTTTAAACGTTAAGACATATAGCTGTGTCAAAGTTATGCAAGCGACTTTGCTAGATGTCACACAACCAAGTACAAAAATATGTCTCTTGTTGATCTCTCCAGATGTTTTAGACCAAATCGCCATGTAACTGTGTTTTTATTTATACATGTGTTATGTATTTATTGAGTGTACAATGTAGGAGATCTATGGGTTCTGTGGACTAGGGTGAACTAAACAGTTAAAGTAGATCTGTGACAATAATTTAGTAAATACTTGCGTACCCTATGAAATAACAATTTTGGAGCATCATCTCTTCTGTGTTATTGCTTTTTGAAATGTATTACAACATTTTTTAAGCTGGATATTACTATTCCCCCTTGTCAAAGGGGTGTGCCCCCACATGCACCGACACAGACAGCACTGATTTGTCCAATGTCAGACTATGCAGGGAAACGTCCCCCGTTGTTTACACCCAGTTGACTTTCTGGAAGAAATAACGGAAGAACTACACAACCTAAAGAACGAAGGAAAGATGCTCCAGAGTTGTTACTTCAGGGGGAGAGCTGAGAGTTGTTACTTCAATGCCAAAACCTCTCTTTAAAGGGGTTTTGGCATCTGGTAAAGTTCCCTCCAAGACCAGTTCATATCTGGCCATCTGCCAATTATCCGAGGCCAGCTTTAATGGCTTGAAGAAAGCCTAATAATTTTGGTAGGCACCGTGTCATGTTTATAGGGGTTGTCTGGGTTAATTTAATAGAATATTTTTAGGACACTAGTGCCATGATAAAATAGAAAAACTCCAACCAATTGGTGGATGCAGCATTGATGTTCTATTTGATTGAAGCCAGAAGTAAACAATAGACTGGCGGAGATGGCGGACAGCTGCAGTGCTGGATCTGAATTTAGAGGAGAGCTGAATTTTAAGCATTTTTATTTAATCAGTGTCCTGAAAATACTGTTAAATTTACCCAGAACACCTCTTTAATCTCCGTTATGGTGGTGCTGCAAGATAACTGATTATTTGCTGTCATTTTCCAATGCAGATTACAGCTAAACACTAGGGGTCCCAACAGCAGGACTTCCTGTGTTCAGTTTATTCTAAAGGTATATTTATACAATTCTCATTTTTTTAAACTAAAAATATTCTTATTAGTAATATGGCTCCCTAGCCTGCATCTTTTTGTGTGTCTGTACTTACCATGTATTCACTTGGCAGTACACAGATGGTAAACGGGCTACAGCTGGCTAGACCTGAACTCGTGTGTATGGGGGTTTCCCACATCTCTTAAAATGGTAGATGTCAGCGGAAAGTGGGATTAAACATGTTAGATTTCAGCATGCCCAGTCTTTTATTCCTATATAGAGTAACAAGCCGGAAGAGATGTCTGACAGTCATGTACGCCGCCTTCTAGTTGTCCGCTTGCAAGAGGATGGCCTTGTTTTCCCCCTTAAAAAACTGTTGCAGACCATGTTAGTTAAAAAAGAAGACTTTTTTTTTTCTTTTTTGTTCTTAATACCGCTTCTTGGTTAATGGTTACACATCTCAGGTAAAGCACAAAAGCTTGGTGGTTATAGTTCACTCTAGTTGGCGCTATATGCTTGATCATTTTAGACCACAACCTTCTCTTTAAAATACAATAGCTCTAACTCTGTCACAAATCACTTTCAGGTTGATATATCTCAGGGCACTGAAAGACTCTCCAGAATTGACCACACCATGGCTGATGGTATATTCAACCCATGCTGATTCAGCAACAGCTCCCAAGGAGTTCTGCAAATGATCATCTTCTGCAGATAAACTAAATCAGACTGCTACTCCAATGCAACAACACATCTTTAGGTCAGCTGTCTGCTCTTCATGATACTCTCCAGGCCATGCTCTGCTATATCCAGATGAGAACTTACCTTAAGAGCAACCCACTTCGCATGGTCTCCAGAAACCTCATGTCACATACCTCATTCTTCAGTCCACCTCCTCTCATGTTGCTTTATGAGCAAGCCCACTCAGACATCCAACCCCCAGATATTCCCCAAATAGACAATCTCCAGGCCTAATAGTTGTCCACAAGTTAATCGTAGGACTGCTATGTACATAAACATGTCCTACTAGTTGACAGCTAAAGAACTGTTTTAGGTGTCAGCTATTGTTAAAGGGCATAATAGCAGCTCTAAGTACCATACTCCCAAGTGTCTTTCTTGTGGAGTGACCGTCCCTATTTTTGACTCGGGTCCCTCTGTCCCTCTTTGCTGCCCTAATGTCCTTATTAAGTATGCTGATCCAGAAATTATTTCATGACTAAAGTACAAATTGGATGTTAATTTCTATACTCCCATCATTTTTTGGGTTACTATGTCAAATAAAATTATTCAGACATGAACATATGCAGAAAAGAACAGATCTTTCAAGTGTCCTATTTGAACCTTCCAAAAAGTTAGGAGGTATTTGAGTGTTGTGGCCTGCCAGTCTTTCAGACAGTCCATCTTTAATAGTACCACATATAGTCTATGTACCTATATAAATGCCTAAGGATGATGCAACTAAACTGCTGTGAATAAAACCTCAAAGCACTCTGTAGCCCATGTAAGCATTTATGATACAGTTAAATCCAATGACTCACAGATGACGTCTTCGCTGATTGTAGGACATGACAGTCTGAGTGTGGGTGTATAAAATTAGCTTGAAAGCTCCAAAGTGTAATTGAAAAAAGTTAAAAACACCACATTACAACGCAATACTTGTTTCACATACGCATGTATGTGGAAGGTGATCAGCTAGTGTGACATATAGAGGCACATGCACTATGTAACAATCTCTAGTAGCAGCACAGCTCACCCGGTTTACTATAATGCATACATGCCAACTCTCCCGCTTTTGGCGGGGTGATCCCGCTAATTGGGGTCGTCCCCCCCGCCCTCCCGGCAGAGTTGGCATTCCTCCCGCCGCGGCGCCAGCGTCGCGCGGGTGCGCTACTCTGGCGCCGCCGGCCGCTGCTACAGGCGGGTGAAGCAGCCGCAGTGTCCGCTCACCCGCCCGGTGCGTGTCACTGTGCAGGGAGGAGGCAGGAGGGATCGTTCCCCTCCTCCCGCTGTATATACAGCGCCGGCCGGTGTGCGCTGTACATACACATCAGCGTCGCAGGGGGGTGACGCGCGGCTGCACTCACTCCCCCTGTGACGCTGAGGAGATCGTCAGGAGCTGGCCGTGCTGCAGGGAGCCTGGTGAGGTAAGTGACTTTTATTATTTTATTTAAAGGGGGCTCTACCTGGCTACAATAAGGGGGCTCTACCTGGCTACAATAAGGGGGCAACTACCTGGCTACAATAAGGGGGCTCTACCTGGCTACAATAAGGGGGCACTACCTGGCTACAATAAGGGGGCTCTACCTGGCTACAATAAGGGGGCTCTACCTGGCTACAATAAGGGGGGCAACTACCTGGCTACAATAAGGGGGCAACTACCTGGCTACAATAAGGGGGCTCTACCTGGCTACAATAAGGGGGCAACTACCTGGCTACAATAAGGGGGCAACTACCTGGCTACAATAAGGGGGCAACTACCTGGCTACTAAAGGGGGCAACTACCTGGCTACTAAAGGGGGCATCTACCTGGCTACTAAAGGGGGCAACTACCTGACTACTAAAGGGGGCACTACCTGGCTAACAAAGGGGGGGCAACTACCTGGCTACTAAAGGGGGCAACTACCTGACTACTAAAGGGGGCAACTACCTGGCTAACAAAGGGGGGCAACTACCTAGCTAACAAAGGGGGGCATCTACTTGGCTACAAGGGGGCATCAACCTGCCTGTAAGGGGCACTCCCAGGTTATGGGGGGCTACTACCTGACTATAAGGGGATCTACCTGGCTTTCTTCCAAAGCCATTATGCAGTTAGGCGGAGTGGGTGTGGCTTTTTGAAGGGGCGTGTCACACAAAAAGATGGGTGTGTCCATGCAAATTTTTTGCCCTCTTCAATCTCCTGCTTTTCTATTTTCAAAAGTTGGCAACTATGCTATAATGTCCACAAAATTTTTGCAGATTTTTGATGACATATACCTCTGCAGTGGTGAGGCCTTCGGGAAACTGGTGTTCAATTTGAATTTGGCCACTGACCACTCACTGAGAACTCTTGTTGTGAAAGCATCTTGTTTTATCCAGGTTGCCAAAAATTTGCCCTTGTGTTCCCTGGCTCTACTATACACCTCACCTATAAAGTGACCATCAGTCTTCTGTACTTGTATCTTTCTTCCCATCCCTGGCTCACCTTTTGCATTTTCACTAAATCATGTAGCATTCCTTTACTGCATTGAGGTAACCTGTGGCCTCCCCATAGTAAGACCTGTGACGTCTCTCGACACGTTTGTTTTAGTGAACACCTGTGTTCCTTGTAAAATATCAATTCTAGAGCCTCTTCTCTTATTGCTGTGTGTTGTGGGGTTGCTCTGTTATTCCTTCTAGAGATGTATTACTATATAGTTAACATGGTGTTCACATTTTTGTCCAATGACGATGTCCCTACACACATACACTGGCTTGGTCAGCACTAATCGGAAAATGTCAAAGTGTACAGGGACACACCCCTTTGACAATTGGAATGGTAATGCCTACTTGGCTATTTAGTAGTACATTTCTAGGAGGATAACTGAAGAACCACACAATATAAAAGTATAAGAGAAGGTTTCTCCAGAATTATTTGTTGTGGAACACAATTATTTACTAAAGCAGTAATGCCAAGAGATGTCAGAGGTCCTATGTGAGTATAATTTGGACTGTTTAAGCATACAGCTGAAGATACTATTGCGGAGCAGAGAGCGCTTGCTCTCTGCTCTGCCATAGGACTCCGGAAGGCTGCAAGCAGACTTGCAGCCTTCTGGAGTATCCGGCACAGGCAGCATGCTATATCATCATACTGCCTGGATGGCCTGATGACATCACGCTGCCTGTGCCGGGAGCAAAACGGAGCACATTGGAGCAGTGGACGAGAGAGATGGGTACTTGCATTTTTCTTTTATTTTTTATTTAAAAAAAACCTGCCTATGACAGACATATATATACCTGCCTCTACCTTCCTATGGGGGACATATACCTGCCTGTGGAGGACATATACCTACCTATGGGAACATATACCTACCTATACCTGCCTATGGGGGACATATACCTGCCTATGGGGGACATTAAACTGCCTGTACATGCCTATGTAATTTTATTGGTATTCATTTTTATTTCTGAAATTTACCAGTAGCTGCTGCATTTTCCGCCCTAAGCTTATACTCGAGTCAATAAATTTTCCCATTTTTTTTTTGTGGCAAAATTAGGTGGCTTGGGTTATATCCGGGCCGGCTTATACTCGAGTATATAGGGTAGGTGTGTATGTGTGTGTGTATATATATATATATATATATATATATATATATATATAATCTGTCTCTCAACTGATAAATAAGCATTGCTATTTAAATGTTGCAACCAAAAATTCATCTGTGATGTAAGGTCTGACTTCAGAACCCCCAAATATGCCTGATTGAGTGGACTGTGGCATTTTATTGTTAGCCAGGCACAGCTCTGTACGTTTGGCAGAATCTGCCCTGATACAGCGAGAAAATGCATTTTAATCTAATTTCATATAATTGTTCCATTTGCACACATGAAAAAAAATATAGGTAACCATCTAAAAAAGACAGAAAAACATACAATGGTCATAGAAATAACTAGAAACTGGCAAAAATGGAAACAAATAAAAAAGTACAGAAATTCTACTAATGAAAATAAGACATAGCTTTTGAATAAAAGCTAACAAACTCATAAAACTGGCCTGGACGAGAATGTTGATATCCTTAACATATTATTTTGTTGCACAACCTTTTAAAGGCAGTCACTGCAAGCAAACAATTTCTGTAACTCTTAATGAGAATTCTGCACCTGTCCACAGGTATTTTGGCCCAATTCTCATGAGCAAACTGCTCCAGCCGTCTCCAAACTACATGTTTCAGATCCTTCCACAGATGTACTTCTAGAAACCACATCAGAATAGCCCAATGCTTTGCTCTAGGTCATTCTTGGATGTTTTTAGCTGTGTGTTTTGGGTCATTAACCTTGTCATTAATATGTTTGTCTATAATTTTCTCTCTTTGGTACTTGTTCAGTTTGACACAGACCATGATACCAAACAGCACAGTGAGTCTTTCATACCCTCTAAATAGGCAGACTGACTGATTGCAAGTTTGAAGACACCTGTGATGAAAATTACAAGACACACCTTAATTTAACATGTCCCTATGGTCCAATTATTTTCAATCTTTTCTAAAGATACCATCATTTTTTGCAGGCTATTATTATTATTATTTTTTTTTTTTAAGTTTTTCAGTTAAACCACAATTCAAAAACTGTCTGATTTTCATTCGTATATTTTCGGTACATTTAAATGTATTATTACTTTTGTCACTTTCCTAGTTATTTCAGTGACCATTGTGGGTTTTTCTTTCTTTAATGGAAGGGTACCAACAATGTCCATGTGTGTAGTTTAATCCCAGGCAAGGCATTCTCGAAAAAATGGCAATATGCCTGGTAAACACTGATTGGTTCCTGGGCCACCACCAATGGAATTGGTTCTTGTGGCCGACTCTACAGTTACTGTACATGACTCTTACACTTTGCCTGTCTTTCTCTGCCTTTCTCCCTGAAAAGCATCCTCAGGCCTACCATACCAGGAGGCTTCTGAGGGTTTTCCTAGCTCCTTTGTGGGCAAGTCCAAGCCTGTTGGGGGTCTATGTTGATCATCAATATTAAAATCTTGCAAAGAATAATAATACAAAATAACACTGTAAATTATGACAATCTCTCTAGAAACTAATGGCACGTCTTCAACCTTTGAAACTGTTTTTCATAGTTGTGGAGAAAAAAAAAATCCTGTTTGTCCAGCTGCCCACATTATACACATTCTGATGAGCAGATTTCTTGCTTTCTCAAATTCGGATTCCTTGTGTGAATTTTGTCCCAGTCTATAGAGATGTGGGTTGCTGTATGCAGGTTCCTAATACTAGATAGCTGCAGTTTCTTACCATGTCGAACTTTATTCTTTCTCTTAGAGAGGGTTCACAAGGTAAAGGACAAAATCTGCCCGGTTTTTACTTCAGCAGAAACGTCCGTCACAACTGGTTTTTGGACTTCCTTTGACACAAAAACTGACCAGTTTTTCGTCAGTTTGCATTTTTGAACTTTTTTTTGTCCAGGTTTTTGTGCAGATTTTGTGTGGTTTGCATTTTATGAAGTGGAGAATTATACACTGTAGGTCCCACACAATCCATAGAAAATTATATATATATATATGTATGTATGTGTGTGTGTGTGTGACCTACAGTGCATCATTCTCCACTTTATTGTCTAAATCAAATTGCACAAAAACCTGGACAAAAAACATTTACTGACTCTCTGCTCGGTTCCCATTGACTTCTATGTAAACTTTCTGTGCAGAAACCATGCAGAAGAATGAAGATGTTCTGAGTTTTTCGGAATGCCGGCGGCCTGAATAACCATCCGGTAGAAAATCTGTTCAGTGGGGAATGCTGAACGGACTTTCTATTAGTGTCTATTGGGATTGTTGCTTGACTGTTTCTAAAAACCCAAACAGAAAAACCGACCAATAAACCATGCCATGGGGACAAGTCCTTAGGGCATGCTTTAGTGGCAGACTTCCATCACCTCCTTAAAAGGTGGTTTCACACAGAAATATGTAGAAAGATACCATTGCAGTTTTTTGAGCCAAAGCCAGAAGGGAATTCAAAGAATAGGAAATATAGAGGAGGAACTTGTACTCCTTCTTGCTGAATCCACTACTAGCTTTATCTTGAAAAACTGCAATGTTTTTCGGAGAACTGGTGTGTGTAAAACAACCCTTAGGGTAGTTTCATGCGCCACTAAAGACACCATGTTTTTTCCAGCATTATTTTTTGGCAAAAACTACAGTGATCAGATGTTAGTTGGAGATATATAGGCAAATATAAAACACTTTTTTTTTTCTTTTTAGTTTTCTTTTTGCGCATCCAATTTTATTTTATAGTGCCTATAGACCTTCATGGCTTTTTTTCTGCACCAACAAAAGGCATATGTGTATGGGTGTTGTATTTTAATGATACAGAGTTTTTCCACATTGCCATTCTTGTGATGGGTCGCATAATTTGTGATGGAGAAAAACAAACTGAAAAAAAAATTCAAAATACATGTAACAGTGCACACTTCTTTACAAAAATGCTTTAAAAATTAAATGAAAAATAAACACATTTAGCATAAAAACAGATATGCTTTTTTTGGGTAAAAGTGTGAAGGGGCAGTAATTCTTAAAGGAGTTTTCTCAGCACGCTGCTTCACTGACTCACAGGCAGTTTTGCACTCACTCTATCTCCTCAGGCTGTGAGTGGTTCTCCCACAGTGATTAGCATATATTAACTTCAAACTGTTACTCTGACAGTGCAGGAGATGGTCTCTAGCAAGATTACAGATAAAGAGATGCTTTCCAGTCCTCACAGCACATGTACCTTTTACTTACTGCAGCTAATCTTGTTAAATCTAACTCGTTCACTCAGAGCTTAGTCCCATCAGTCCATACATGGGGTGACATCACTCCCTGCTCTGTCAGCTAATCAGATAACAGGTGTCCTTCTGGTATGTAGGTAACAGTAGAAACCTGTGTGTGCTCAGAGCGGATAACATGTCTGTTATCTTCATTTAATAGTCCGTTTTATGTTGAAAGCTAATCTTTTTGTAGTGAGAAAACCCCTTTAACCCATTTACCATTGGAATAGCGTTTTCTCTGTTTCTTTTTTTAAAACCGATACTTTTTATTCAAGATTTTTTGAAACTTAAATAAAAGCATTCAGATTGTTCAGAGTCGTTATTACACTGTCTTATAAGGGCTCATTCACACGGCTGATTTGGGCACTGATTTCAGCCGTACTGCGCGCCGTATTTGCGCTGCAGTACGGCTGAAATCCGTCCCTGTCATTACGGTAATCCACAGTGCTCATAGAGAACTATGGATTCCGTCTCCTCAAATACGCCGAGCGGGGAGAAAGGGATATGTCAATTATTTATGGCGTGTACGCTCCGTGAATAATGCATGTCTATGGGGCCGGCGAGCTGCCGGCCCCCCCACCCCGCCCCCCGTCCCCGCAATTACGTCGGCAATAAGCCGTGTGAACTAGCCTTAAGAGGAATGTACAAAGCTGTACATATTAAAGTTACACAACGAGGAAAAAAAAAGAGTTAAGCATTTTCACCAAAGAAAAAGGATTATTTCTAACCTTAAAGAAGCTTGGTGGAGTTTTGAGTCTGGAATAGTAAATTGTCCTAATGAACTAGTACTCCTGCTATTATTTTATAGACCGATTTACTGTTCAGAGCTCTGAGAAAGCTTCTCCTATTAGATAACTTTTTTCTTATTCAAAACCTTTATTGAAACATCAAGAGAGAAGAGTACAAATCAAGCACAAGGTATAAAAGTGCTACAAGTTATACACAAAAAAAAAATGATTGTACCACAAAGAGGAAAGAATATCCGAATGCACTTTCTCAAGTGTCTCTATCATTTGGCAATACTTGTTATGAACCAGGAAAATCACAGCCTATAGTGCTAAGAATAAACTCCAAACTATGGTCAGCATCGATCTATACATACAGGAGCATGGAAATATGGGGATATAGGTATAATTTCTTTTGAAACTTTTTTGGATAAAGCCATTGAAGTCTGATCACTTACATCCTACAAAAACGTAATATTCAAATCCGAGAACAGAACATATAACTGTTGTCAATCCAAAAACAAACCCAAAACACACAAACGGTGTTTCAGAGCGCTATTTTACCGACAAAGAAAAATGTAGAATATAGGAGGCCCCTAGACGAGAATGAGTCGCAAGTTACTCCGCCCCAGAATCATACACACAGTGGTTGCTGTTGCTAATGTTCAACAAATAAACTTAGCATATTCCGGTGAGCCACAAAAAGCAGACCAGCTCGACCACGTGGCCATGTATCTGTCTAGAGTTTGGTTATGATCCGCTCTTATCTCTTCCATGCGTCGGAAGAATGTTATTTCTTTAAACCAAGCAGATATGGAGGGCACTTCCGTAGACCTCCACAGCCGCGGAATCAGAGCCTTAGCCGCACTGAGCATAAAAATGATTATGTGGCCCTTAAGCACGTGCCCCGGTAGAGGTATAATCTGCAAGAGCACCACCAATGGATCACTCTGTAAATGTATCCCTGTTACTATGTGTATAACACGTATAACTGTAACCCAAAATTTCTGCAATTTGGAGCAGGTCCACCAAATGTGGGTCATAGAGCCCTCCTCAGCCCCACATCTCCAAAACTAAATTGGGAACCAGGGAGTAAAGAGTGGGTAATAAGGTGGGCACCCTATACCAGCGGGTAAGCACTTTAGGCCCTGTTCATACGGCGGATTGGAACGCGGTTTCCGCGGCCAAAACCGGGCCCAGATCGCGCCCAGTTTATTAACATGGTTTCTTGTGGGAAACTGCGTTAATACTCAAATGCGGTTTGGCCCGCTTCGGCGTGGCCAACCGTGTGGAAATCTCTGTCAATTCTGCGGTGTGCCGCTGCTGCAGGCTCCACGTTTGCCCTGCTATTATATGGGGGCAAACCCTCGGCGCAAGCCGCGCCCCGAGACCACGGCCCCACCCGCCCCGAGACCACGGCCCCACCCGCCCGGCAAAACCCGCGGCCAAAACTGCCGTGTGAACATGCCCTTTTAGTTAAGTTCCTGCAATCTTACAGAAATAATGGATTTATGGGAGAGGATGCTAGCTTTTTGCCAATCCTCCTCAGAGCTATTAGATAACTTTAAGATTTTCTAGAAATGACTGGCCACAATTTTAACAACTTAACAATTGGGATAAAAGCTCTCTAATTAATAAATTCAGGTTTTAAAAGCAAATATTTACAAAATTAGCAGTATATTGCTGGACTAAATTGTATAGTTCTGTAATTTTTTATAGAAGAAGCAAGGCAGCAAAACTCATGTCCCTCAGCAAGTTGTACAGGAGTGTTTTATAACTAAACTATGTTTGTTAAAACAGACTTTTGTCTCACTCATCTTTTCCCTCAGGCGCAGGTGTGACGGCACTTGTGACACAGCAACTTTTTAATACATGTTGTAAACAAATTGCTGAGAATGTTCTGGAATCTCTATTTTCATAAATCTCTTTGCATGGGAATTATACATTTCCGATTCTCTCTAGTAGCCAGGATGCCAAGCAAGCATTAGCTAGTATGCTGGGTTATGTAATAAGAATACAGTACCCGTCTGTGTACCCTTTTATTCACATGTACTTAATAGAAGCATTTATTTTTATGTTGCCAAGATTTTTATGTTGCTCCCATTAAGCGGCTGAAAGAAAGTTAATGCTCCTGGTCTTTCTGGAAAAGAAAGTCCATGTGACAACATCCACAAAACTTTCTTTGCTAAAATATATCTCAGTCCTCTGTGTCAGGGGTCTGTCAGCTCCACTAAGGGAACTCAAGAATCCGCTTCACTGGTGGGCCCCCGAAGTCAACTCCACTGGTGAACTCCAGTAATCCGCTCCACTGGTGGGCCCCAGTGACCAGTCAGACACTGTCTGGGTGCAATATTTTGCACTGAACCAGTACTGCTTACTTGGAGGACCCTGATGGTGAAGATGTTACATGCGTCTCTGCAGTCACAGATGGAACGGATATCATGGATGTCCCGAGTCTGTACCAGGAGTCTTCTGGCCTCCACTATTTTATGACCTCACTGTGACTGTCAGAAATCATACACAGTATGGAATATAAGTATTTGATACACCTGTGATTTTTGCAAATTTTTCCACCTACAAAGAATGGAACGGTCTGTAATATTTTACCATAGATACACTTCAACTGTGAGAGACAAAATCTAGAAAATCACATTTGTATGATTTTTAAATAATTAATTTGCATTTTATTACATGACATAAGTATATGATACAATGGAAAAACAGAACTTCATATTTGATACAGAAACCTTTGTTAGCAGTTACAGAGGTCAGATGTTTCCTGTGCTTCCTGACCAAGTTTGCACACACTGCAGGAGAGATTTTGGCCCACTCCTCCATACAGATCTTTCAGGTTTCGGGGCTGTCACTGGGCTGCATTTAATTTTAGCTCCCTCCAAAGATTTTCGATTGTGTCCAGGTCTGGAGACAGGCTAGGCCACAGCAGGACCTTCAAATGCTTCTTACGGAGCCACTCCTTAGTTTCCTTGGCTGTGTATTTTGGGTCATTGTCCTGTTGGAAGACCCAGCCATGACCCATATTCAATGCTCTTACTGAGGGAAAAAGATGGCTATAATCTCGTAGTACATGGTCCCATCCATCTTCCCTTCAGTACAGTGCAGTCGTTCTGTCCCCTTTGCAGAAAAATACCCCCAAAGTTTTACATTTCCACCTCTATGCTTCATGATTGGGACGGTGTTCTTAGGGTGTACTCATTCTTCTACCTCCTCCAAGCATGGTGAGTGGAGTTGATATCAAAAGTTCTATTTTGGTCTCCTCTGACCCCCATGACCTTCTCCCATTCTTCCTCTGGATTATCCAGATGATCATTGGGGAACGGGCCTGGACATATGCTGGCGTGAGCAGGGGGACCTTGCGTGTCGGGCAGGATTTTAATTAATGACGGTGTAGTGTGTTACTAACAGTAATCTTTGAGACTGTGGTCCCAGCTCTGTTCAGGTGATTGACCAGGTCCCGTGTAGTTCTGGGCTGATTCATGACCTTTATCACCATCCACCTTACCCCACTGGGTGAGATCTTGCCTGGAGCCCCAGAATGAGGTAGATTGACAGTGCTCTTGTGTTTCTTCCATTTTCTAATAATTGTGCCAACAGTTGTTGACTTTTCACAAAGTTGCTTGCCTATTGTCCTATAGCCTATCCCAGCTTTGTGCATGTCTAGTATTTTGTCCCTGGTGTCTTTAGACAGCTCTTTGGTCTTGGACATGGTGGAGAGGTTGAAGTGTGATTGATTGAGAGTGTGGACAGGTATCTTTTATACAGGTAATATGCTCAAACAGGTGCAATTAATGCAAGTAATGAGTGTAGGGTAGGAGGGGCTTCTTAACGAAAAACTAACCGGTTTGTGAGAGCCAGAATACTTGCTGGTTGGCACGTGATCAAATATTTATTTCATGCAATAAAATGCAAACTGATCATTTAAAAATCACACAATGTGATTTTCTGGATTTTTTTTAGATACTGTCTGTCACAGTTAAAGTGCATTTAAGATAAGGCTATGTTCACACGGCGTAATTGTGCTGCGTACAGTACGGCCGCAATTACGCCGGGTTCTTTGGGACTCGCGCTAATACGCGTGTACTCCCATGGCGTGGGGGGGCCCAGCAGCGCGCTGGCCCCTTTGACATGCATTAATCACGGCGCGTATTCGCCGCAAGTAATTGACATGTCACTTATCTCCCCGTGCGTACAATACGATTGTATTGTACGTGCGGGGAGAGGAGGCGTAATCCATAGTTTTCTATGAGAACTATGGATTACCGGAATTTCGTTGCGCAACTCGCTCGTATTAGAATGCAAATACGCCGCGAAATGCGTGATGAAATTAGCCCGTGTGAACATACCCTAAAATTACAGACCTCTCCATTCTGGGTGGGAAAACTTGCAAAATCTCCAGTGTATCAAATACTTCTTTCTCCCACTGTAGCTCACTCTCTGCATCCCCCCCTCTACTCCCCAGCTCCATTTAAAGTCCTCTTCACTGCAGTTTTGAGAGGAGTTCTGGATTCCCATTCTAGTGAAAGGTGGGGTTTTATCCTGTAGATACATTTTTTTGTAAATTGTGGGAGAACCCTCTACAGTCTAATCAAAACGAAAACTATGTTTTATTACTAAAATACTGGATAAGGTATAATATAGGAACTTTCTAGACTATAATCTTAGCACAGATTATAGACATCATATTGTAAGTGGTCGAACTAGCATCTTGATGTAGGGGCTGCAGTGAGCAGTGTGGTTCTGGCTATGCACTTCAGTCTCACTCACCTGAGTTGCAACACCAGGCAAAGCCACTTTAAAATGTATGGCACTGTGTCTGTTAAATAATGAAGGAGGTGTGGGGATTGCCTGATGGCCAAGGCCCTTTAGTTGATTTTGGGGGTGCCAGGAATCTGACTTTTTGCTTATATGAAATCCAGGAATATTGCATATAGGGAGCATGCCTTGTCAAATAGTGTAGTAATAAAAAATAGTATTAGCTATAATATGATGATTATATTACATATGTAAATATTGTAGTAAGGCTGCCCGCTTTCCTACCTAATGGAAACCTACTCCCTGAGCTGACCAGTTTCTCTCGGTCTGTCGATTAGTCTAATTTATTTTATATTAGACCACCTTGAATATTGAAAAGGTAGATATAATGAATTTTGATAGGAATCTTGATACATATTTACCATACCAGCAATCAAACGATCACTTGTAAAGTGTGTATTGATACGCACATTGACTACAACAATGGATCATTTAACTGCACAACAAACATCTCCCCACATAAAAGCTTCTGGTGTTTAGTTACTGTGTTTGAAGCTGTTCTGTGAGTTGCGCCCTTTAACAGCAAACATGGACATTATTGGTCCTTTGTACCTGCTGCACTGTGATGTGAAGAGTCAGCATCAAGGTTTCCTTAAAAAGTTATCTCTTGGATTGAAGAACTATCATAATATCACAATGTAACGTAAAAAAAATATTGTTTTGTAACTTAACAGTGAACCTGTAACCAGTTCTACAAAATGCCATTTACAGATGCCCTTCACAGGGATGGAGTTCAGATTTTGAACAGGTTCCCTACAAGACGTGCAGGATCCCTACTATATAGCATTCTAAAGACCCTGTTTCCATACCCCAATAATCAACTATTACCATATCCCAAAGACAATATACATAGGATGTGCAGTCTGTGAGAAGGGTGAATCAGAAAAAGTAATGAATAGTGAGATACAACCTCCCTAAAACATATTGGTGTTATCTTGGACTGTCAATCAGGGATGTTAGCAGGGCAGGACTGTTGGTACTGTAAAAGAATGGGGTCCATTCCTTACTCCAAAGTAATTACTTCTGGGCCTTTTATTACAAGTCTAGTTGGCACATAGCTGTGTGACCATTTTGTGGGTTAGACCAGATGCTCAGATAAAGCAGGCAATTTTTCTACCACTATTATTATTAGGCGGAGTGTTATAGCCCAAGTGTTGTGGTGGTCTGGGAGTTGAGGAGCTCCTGTGACAGCAGTGACAAACCATGAGCTTAAAGGGGTTGTCTCACTACGAAGATTATAGTTGAAAATGTGGGGACCAAAAATCTAAGGATGTACGTCCTAGGTTACTATTGGCAAAGTGCTACGGTTTTAGAGAACGGGCTGGTTTACTTGTGCTTAGAATGGGTGTTTGTTTACTGGTCAGGGAAGCATTCTGTCCTGCCCAGGTCGTGCACATGCAAAGGAAAGGCAGTGAAGAGGAGGGGCCGGGTTGTGTGTATTGGCAGGCATGGGGAGAAGCGGGTGGGGAGGACATGCAGGGGTGTTTTGTATTGGCACGACATGGGGAAAGAGGGAGTGAAGAGGGGGGGGTGTTTGGCGCCAAAGGGGTGTGTATGGCAGCCCCAAGGTGGGGGAGAGGCGTGGGGTACAAAAACAAACCCCCCCATTTTCCCCCCACGCTTTTTCCTCCATGCTGCCAAAAACCATCCCCCCCCCCCCTTCACTGCCTTTCCTTTGCATGGCAAAAGACCGGGCAGGGCGAAGCTTTCCCTGACCCGAAACAAACACCCGTTGCTAAGCAAAAACCCGCCCCCTTCTCTAAAAAACCCAGCACTTTGCCAAAAGTAACCCCAAAGAGAATCCTTTGATTTTTGGTCCCCCATTTTTTAAAATATGATCTTGGTGGGACAACCCCTTTAAAGAAAAAGTTGTTTAAGAGCTCTGTGTTAAGTGAACCCCCCAAAATGTGACTTTAGCTGTGGGTACAGTGTGTGCCAATTTATTTTCCCCGAGTCAGAACCCCAGTAGGGTGGCCTCTGCATGGAAGAGAAGTGTGGCAAAGTGGGGATTGTTTGGGGAGTTTAAAAGCTAACGGGAAGGGCAGTGAGAGTACCTTTTTATCATAAACAACAGAGACTACGAGTGTAAGCAAAACCAAATCGGGTTTAAAAAGCCGGTTAAAACTATGGTTTTTAACATTGCTGGACCCTGGTTTTTGGTGTAGATTTTTGTTGCGTGGGCTTGAGGAGTTGGGTACGTCTTGGGGGCTAATTCTCAAGTGGGGGCCCCAATTGATGCAACATGAACATTGGTATTGCCGCTGACCCCTGCGCATGGCCCGGTCAGGTCCAACCCAAACGGGCGATTAACCCCTTAACTGCTTCAAGCAATCGTAGGGGGCGCTTGGGAAAGGGCAAAAGGGAAAAAAAAAATCCCCCTTTTTACCATCAGGCAGTGCCCTGCAATCGTGGTGTGAGGCTTTTTTTAAGCCAGAAGTCTAACAAAAGGTTCGGACTGTCTGTGAGTCACTAATCCCCGGCCCGGGGTCCCGTGGGGGATGACCCCGGGGAAGTGATTGACAGTTCCATGGGAGCGTTAAAAACTATGGTGTGTACTGTTCTCCATTGTAACAGTGATCTGAAGAAAAATTAAAAAAAATCTATATAAATTGGTTATCCCCATAATCATATTGACCCACAGAGCAAAACTACCTTGTCACGTATACTGCATAGTGAGCGCTGTTAATAAATAAAAAAAACACTACTAAGACTGCAGTGTTTTCTTCACCCTGTCAAAACACAGATATAAAAGCAATCAAAAAGACTTGTTCCACCCAAAATGATACCAATAAAAACATCAACTAATCCTGCAAAAAACAAGCCCCATACACAGCTCCGTACACACAAACATAAAAAATGTATGGCTCTTGGACTATAGCTATGCAAAAACGTGTTCGTATCGACCTGATGCGTAGAGCTAGAATGTCAGTTATACCACACAGTGACTGCTGTGAAAAATAAAAAACACTATCAGGATTGCTGTATTTTGTTCAAAACACCTCACAAAAACCTTGGTACCAATAACAATGTCAGCTCATCCCGCAAACACAAGCCCATAATCAGCTCCATATACAGAAAAATAAAAGTTATGGCTATCAGACTATGACGATATAAAAATACTATTTTTTACAAATGCATCTCTGTTGTGTAAAAGCAATGAAACATGAAAACTGTATAAAAATGTATCATTGCAATTCTATCGACCCACAAAGTTATCCTGTAACTTATACCACACGACGAACACTGTGAAAATGAAGCCCAAAAAACAATGGTGGACCTGCGTTTATTTCCCCCCATTTTCATGGCCCAGTGCAAAAAAACAAACAAACTGTGTAATACCTGTGTGCGCAACATGCACAATACATCCCTAGGTGAGATCCATAACGGGTATTGAATCCTAAATGGGTTGGCTTCTGTTGGCTTTCACCTGTTCTGGTACTTTGGGGGCTTTGTAAATGCGACTTGGCACCCACCTAATCTGTGGTCCAATAGCCAAATAGCGCTCCCTTCCTTGTACGCCCTGCCATGCCCACAAACAGCGAATTGCACCTATATGTAGGGTATTGCCCCTGCTTGGGAAGGAAAATTTGCGTAACAAAAAGTTGGGGTTTTTTTTTTTTCCAGGGGTTCCTTGTAAAAATGAAAAACCTTTTTGTTAAAAAAGGGGAGATTTCAAATTTTTACAGTGAAATGAAAAAATTTTTGTGAAAAAACCCTTTGAGGGCGCTAAGCTCACTCCCCCCTGGGAAAAAATTTCTTAAGGGGGGGTAATTTCCAATATGGGGGCTTTTTTGGGGTATTTTTTTAAGTTTTAGCAAACCCTTGGATGTCCGCAAACCTCTTTTGGTGCCTAAAGAAAAACATTAAAGAAAAAATTTGGGCCCCCAAAAACCAGTTTGGGGATACTCCCACAGGCTTGGGGTTGAGCAAATAGGTGATAGGGCCACCCTATGGGGGTATCTCTGAAATTGAAGGGGAAATTTGGGGGGGGGTCCGGGTGTTGAGTTTTCTTTTTCCTGGTCAATTCTTTTGTTCTAGTGAATATTGGATAAAAATTTTAAAAACTGGCCCAAAAAAAAAAAAAAAGAGAAAACTTTTGAATTTCACCCCCAAAATTTGCTTTTATTTTGTTTAATTTCCCAAAAGGGTAATAAACCTCTAAAATACTGTTTTGTTGTTTAAGGGGAAAGGGGGTTTCCCCCAACCCCTGGGGACGCGGGACCGGAAACCGGGGGCCCTTTGCGTATTTCCCTTTCGGTCCGCGGCCCCGGCTAAATGATGCCCGGGCCCCCCAGTGATTTAGGGCCGGGGGGGTCGGGAAAATTTGGGCTGCGCGGGGGGCTGTAAATCCCGGCCCCGCAGACCTAGAAATGCGCACAACCCTGCTGCCATGGTACAGGGGGAAAACAGGGCGTGCATTACGCCCTGCTTTCCCTCTCCCCTGTAGATGCGGGTCACTGAGTCCCCATCTACAACGATGAGCGGCACAGGGGGTGTGATGAGCAGTGAGTCACCCCACCGCGCCTCTCGTGCTTTTGCATTGGCCGGGTGGGGAGAGGAGCTCGGCCCAGGATCTGGGAAAGGTAAGTGACCCACAACCCTTTTTCCTTTTTTTTTTTTTTTTTTTTTTTGTCTGGCTGCCCATGGGGGCAGCCCATCACCCACTGGGGCAGTATTACACTATGGGGGAGCTATCTATCAAAAAAATGGGGGCAGCTTCTATTTATACGGGGGGAGCTATCTATCACTACTGGGGGGAGAAAAATTTCCCGGGGGCAGCCCCGTTTATCCTACTGGGGGGGGAGTATCTTTTATTTTGGGGGCAAAATTATCATTATGGGGCACAAAAATTTTTCACTATGGGGGGCAGCTACTATCAAAAAAATGGGGGGAGTATATTACTGGGGGGAACTATCTATCATAAATGGGGGGGAGCTATCTTATCACTACTGGGGGCAGCTTTCATTTTGGGGGAAACTATCATTACTGGGGGCAGTATCTAACTACTGGGGGCAGTATCTATTTACTACGGGGGGGAGCTTCCCCTATGGGGGAAACTATCCCATCACTACTGGGGGAGCTATCTAAACAAATGGGGGAGCTTCCCCTAATGGGGGGGCCTTTTGTTTTCATTACTGGGGGCCTAAAAAGTATCACTACTGGGGGGAGGGGGGTCTGTAACATTAAATGGGGGCTTTGTATCATACTGGGGGCAATATGTTCACTACTGGGGGGGTGTGTATCACTATTTACTATTGGGGGAGTAGTATCATTTAATGGGGGCAGCTTTGTATCACTATGGGGGCAGTATGTTTATTTTTCATACCCGGGGGGCTACGAAACACTATACTTTGGGGGGGAGTACGTATCACTATTTACTATGGGGGATATCATACTTTGGGGGAGCTATCATACTGGGGGGAGCTATGTATCATTATGGGGG
>JAODAL010040210.1:0-37122 GCA_025379985.1 Phyllomedusa bahiana
AAGGCATATAGCGCCCCCAATGGAAAATTAGCCCCTCTATACCCCCTTTGCCCCCCTTTTTCTGCCGGGGTGAAGTTTGCCCCAGGGGGTTAAACCTCCCTTTCCTACTCGTTTTGGGGCCCTGATCATAAATAAAAATATTGTGATATAGTGTGAATAACACTAATCCTACATCCTAATAATGTATAATTACCTGTTGCTTCCTATTACTTCAATAGTTTAGCAAAAGCAAACTTGGTTTCAGCAGCTGCACATATTGGCTACAGACTACAGTTCCAATCGTCAGGGGGACAAAGCCGGGTGGTGAAATGTGTACCGGGATTCTGCGCCTCAGCTTTGGTCTGTATGCTTCACTTTTATTAACTATTGTTTGCTCACTGCGTAGGCCGTAGTGTATTATGACTGGTATTTGCTTATTTATGCTTGTCATTATGTTTTCTTTGTAATGACTCTGCACATCCCTCTTTGAGCTTTCTACCTTTTATCATTATTATTGTTATTATTATTGTATTCATCTTGACACCTTTGGTGTTGATATTTTTTTTTTGCATACTACCCCTTCTAAGGCTTTGTCCACGATACTGCCATTTACATATGTTTATTGTTTACGTTGGGCTTTTTTGTATAGTTTCATTAATCAAATGTATCTTTTATAACAGGATTTTTTTCTTTGGCGTCTTTTGAGGTACATATTTTCCTAACCATGTTGATTTTGTGTTTTGTGCTTGGTGGTAAGTATTGACTGGTAGAAGATTTGTTAACCCCTTCCTGACATTGGACATATGCATTTGCGTTCCCGCAAAGGGTAAGGGGGTTTCCTGCCCATCGTGGGGCTTTCAAGCGAGCCCCCGGGATGGGTCACGGGCATGGGACCCGCGGTATATTACCAATGGCCTATGCCGCATCCCACGCCCAAATGAGCTCCGACTGGGGGTGTTTAAATCCTTTGCTCGCGATCAATTAAGATTGTCGGAGCTAAGTCGCAGGGGGAGGTGATCTTACCCGACGGCCCAGGGAAATGAAAGTATTTTTCCCCGGGTTGTCTGGATGCACTATGCCCACAACATTGTTGGGAAATGTTGATTAGGGTGATTGACAGTCACCATAGGACCCTACACAGCGCAATCCTGTGAAAATGGTTTCCTTTTCCTTTACCATTATTATTTTTTTAATAATAATGAATGGTGAAAATATTTTTTCTTTTGCAAACTTCCCACGTCAATTTTACTTTGTGGCAAAACCCTTTTAATTACAAAATTCCTGACAGGTGTTTAATCCCTGAATCACCCAATAAATTTAGGGGATCAATTTGAATTAGGATTTAAACAGTCCTCATGAGACCAAGACAACACCCTGCAGTTGATCAGTTGATCAACATTACCATCGCCATGGTGATGCTTCAAGCAGGATGCTCTCCCGCGAAGTGGCCACGGAGTTAGAGTTAACAGGGGTGTATCGTAGGTGCAACAGAGACAGAAGAGAAGAAAGGAAAGAAGTGGCATCCTTGGCTACATCATACATGTTGGCCCCTTTAAATTTAAACAATGCCCCCGACATGTTTTTACCTCCAGGTAAACCCCATGAAGTAAAAGGAACTAAAATACAAACATTTTCTTTTTAAATATTTCATAAGGAAAAACAAAGTTCCCCGTAATTCGTTTTTTTTAAAAAAACGTGGACCTTTTAAGACAGCTCTGAAGTAGGCAAGTCGGCACCCGAACGCATGATGGTTTACTATGTTGACAGTGTGCCAAAGTAACTGCTTGAGTGGGAAAAGGGCCATGTGAAAGGGGGGAGCCCCGGTGATACTGTAAAACTCTGGGTGTATTTCTGTGCTGGTTAACATAGAGCAGTGTATGTAGATGCCTGTAAACCTGTCACCAAATGTTCTGTGTTTTCTCAGATTACCTTAAAAAGCGCTGTTTTCACATCTCCCCTTTCACGTTTGATCTCCAAAAAGAAAAGAATTCCTTTTGCATAATTTTGCTTGCTAAGAAAATGGGAAAAAATCTGTCCCCCTGTAATACTGAGGTGAGCCTTGTTTTTTAAAAAGACATTTTATTGGAAAAAGTCTTATAAAATTTTATCTACTATTTGTATTTTGTGTTTGTTGGGAGGTGATAGGTGCTCTTTAAAGGGGGGTAGAGGCAACCCAAATGTTAAATTAGAAAAATTCTAACCCTATACATCAGCGTGATCTGAGTGCTAGACAACCGGCAAGGGTACCTGACCAGTACCTGACCTGGCTGATGCATAGTGCTCTCCTTGATGTCTCCAGCATTGTTGATGGCCATTGTTTCTGCTCAGGTGAATTGAATTTATCATGAAAGTACTGCCCCACCCCGGCCCCTGTTCAGCGTGTGCTCCCCGGGCCCATGCAAAGGGCGATGATGCCTGTGCCTGGTTGTGTGGTCAGGTTGTCTAGCAGGCAGACCACACAATCTGCAATACATAATAGGGTCATACTAGATGATTCACCTCTAGTGTAAAAATATGTTGACAGCAATAAAATAGAAAGGGGGCAAAATTGGCATTTATCAGCATTTTTTCCCCCCAAATTTTGAGCTTGATCTTGAAAAATGGTGGAAAGAATATCAGAGTTGCAACAGATCATACAATGCTGACATTGTCCAATAAAAAGATGTAACACAGAAAATAATATGTAAATGGGCAAAATAATAACATAATATATAGTATAATATAATTTTTCTACCAGTGAGAGATAAATGTAAAGGTGATCTAATTTGGAAATAAAGCAAAAGCTCTGGAGGCCAATTTTGTAAAGTCTAGTTTGGCAGAATATTTTGTGACTTAATATACTTTTCTTATGGATAATATGCAAAGAGGATAGGAGTTTTTGGACCAATTTAAACTCCCACATCTCTATTGCAAGATCAATTAGATATACTCAACTCTTTAATCGTTACCCAGGAAGTGGCAACAGTCAGTTGTCAAATCCCTTGGCACATTTTGTAATGATTTCTATAAAATTTTAAAATTAGTAAATGAGCTGACTGATTTTTTTAAATATTTGATCTCTATGGAAACTAATATTACAACTGAGAATTTAGCTTTTATTAAATACATTTACAACTATGGGAAAACTCTTTACTAATTCTAAAAATATACATATAGATTAGTCAATAACTAAAATTAGCTTGCACTATTGATTTGATCAAAGTCTTTATCTGATTTAAAATATTAGGTCATGTCCCCTTTTTCTATCTTTCTTCCAGACTATACAAATAAATTTCCTTAAATCTTTCTTGATAAGTTTTGTGCTTAAGACCTTTTATCATTTTAAAGCTCATCTGTAGACCTGTTCTAATAAGATGCCTCTCAGTGTTAGGATGACAGGAATAATGCAATATACATACTGTAGTGTATACTAGCAATCAAGCCACTAAATAGTCAAATCCCCAAGTGGGATTAAAAAAAGGTAAGAAAGTTTAATAAAATTTTGAAAAATAACCCCCTCCCCCTAAAAAAATTTCTATTTTCTCTTGACACTTCTCTTTAACATATAAATACAAATTAAAAAACTTAACATACACATAAAAGGTATCATTGCCTCAACAACAGCCCAAACTATTAAATAATAACATTTTATAACCAACACGATGAATGATCGATGAATAATAAAAAACAATATCAATTGAATTTTTTTTGTTCATCTGCCTTGCATAAAAGGGAATGAAATATGAGTAAAAATTCATATGTATCCTATAATGACACCACTGAAAGCCCTACCACAGCGCCACTGGTTGAAATATAGGTAGCACAATATGTTGACACAAAAACATTTTTAAAGTATTTTCTTTGTGCAAAAGTAATGAAACTAACCTAAAATAATCTAAACTTGGTTTAGGTGTAATTGCACTGACCCATACAATGAAGTTAACATGTCAATTATATCACACACTAAAGACCATAAAAACTCAACCCAGAAAATAATACTCAACAACTGTGGAACTGTGCTGTTTCTTTGTCATCTTTGCTGTTCCTTTGCCATCCTTCAAACAAATATTTCCTCTTTTTATTACTTGTACTACTAAAAAGCCTTGCACAAATAAATAATTACCACAATACTACAAAAATCAACAATTATGAGCTTCACTATATTGTAGTGCATGTGTGCAAAACTGCTAAGTTCCCAATGATGAATACTACCATGATAAAATGTAAAACATATTTATATTAGTAACATGATGAACAACCTTGAAGCAAGAGTTTTTGCATATGTAATGGAGGGAGAGGTCAGAAAGTAGAAATATGATTTAACTGTTGAAGTTTTAACTGTTGTTCAAGCAGGTGGTAAAGCCCTGGACTGATGCCGGAGGAGGACCAGAGTGCAGCTCCTTTCCTCCTTGTCTCAGATAATAGGAATAGAAGAACTAAAGAGCCCAAGATGGGAGCAGATCTGCTAGAGAGAAGGCTTTAGAGCAGGGGTGTCAAACTGCGGCCCTCCAGCTGTTGGGAAACTACAACTCCCATTGTGCATTTGTATAATCTATAACAGTGGGCATGATGGGAGTTATAGTTTCCCAACAGCTGGAGGGCCGCAGTTTGACACCTGTGCTTTAGAGCATGAGGTAAGTATGTCTGGGAAAAGGCCTCATAGGAGTTTATGTCTAAAGGCTTAGGGCCTAGTTCTTTATATAACAAGAAATTCCCTTTTCTTAACGTGTTTCCAGTCTCTGCCAATTAAGGAATCCCCATTCCTTCTCACATGCAAATTCAAAGACACTATTGGCAACAAAAAACATTAAAAGCAATCTTTACTTGTTTCAAAAAATTATAAAATATTATATAGCCATCACGGCTTACCGCACATTATTCAGCCTTTTAAGTCAATGGAAACACGCTCATCCAGAACTAGGAGAAGTCCATAAGCCAGTTCATAGGTAGACCACTGTAGAGAAGATGAGCCACTGCACTAGCTTTGACACACCATTTTTCATACATCTATTGAACAGGGCTACGACAGGTTTTTTGGCTCAAAGCATAATGTCTTTGAATTTATGGCCTAGGATTCAACCACTAGTAGAATTGATTCCTGGTTTCGTTTTGCGGTTTTTAATAGACGTAGAACCCCTTCTCCACGTGTCAACAGTCTGGGATTTGTATTATGGTGCCACTCCAACTACAGGCTGCTCGGAATGATTGCAAAGTTGTTGCTGAAGTGTCTAGTCTTGAGTGTGTCATGTAGCTTGCAGTAAAAGAACTGTTTACTGCACCACTCAGCTGCCTGTCTATTATTCTGCATTTACGCTAAGGACACCTCAACCACCATCAGGACAGAAAGGCTTATTCACAGAGAATGTCCCAGGGGAATACTGGAGGAAAACCACCTACTCCATCCAAACAGACCCCCTCATCAATGTAGTGTTTCAAGGTAGCATGAGAGGATTGAGTGAGAGCCATTGTGATGGTATCATCCACTACTAGATCCATCATCACCTCCAGGACACTCTCCTTTTCATCCTTCTCCTAAATGTTGCTGTGCTTACAAATGGATGAGCCCACTGTTCATATAAAAATCCTTGATAGTAACTGGGTGGTCCACTACAAGGCCAAAATGCCACAATTTATTCCAGCAGCAAAGTGAGAAGCCAGAATGCATTGAAATTAGGAGAGACTTTTAATCTGCAATCACAAGCAGCACTTGTTTTTCATGGTTAACAAACATTTCAGCTCTGGGTTGCATACAACCTACTGTATTAGGGTATGTTCACACGGCGTAATTTCGGTGCGCATTTTGCCGTGTATTTGCGCTTTAATACAGGCAAGATGCACTCTGCAATTACAGTAATCCATAGTTCTCATAGATAACTATTGATTACGCCTCCTCTCCCCGCTCATACAATACCATTGTATTGTATGTGCGGGGAGATAAGTGACATGTCAATTATTCGCGCGCTAATGCATGTCTATGGGGCCAGCGGGCTGCCGCCTCTCCCCCCCCCCCCCAGTGCCTCGGGAGTACGTGCTGATCAGCGTGAGCTCCCGAAGCACACGATGTATTGCGGCGCGTGCTGTCCGCGCCGCAATACATCATGTGAACATAGCCTTAGATGTAATGACCCGGTGCATAAACAGGTGTCCAAGATAGACTGTTGACCAGAGCTTGCACAACATCTACTAGAGGCGCTTGCCAGCCCTGCTTCTAGTGTATTAATGGAAAGGGTGTTCTATGCAGCTGATGGGAGGGGTGGGGTGGGGAATGGGATCATAACTGACAGTCGTATTTGCCGGTCCAAAAGCTATGTGGATTGTCTGACTTTATCAAAATGAGCCAGGCTTGAATTTCAGATAAATTCCGCATCCCATTGTAGTTTCCACTGATTTATAAAATTATAAGCACTAACTTTGCCATTGGGTTAATGTTACTGCTGATGTTGCTGCTGTCACTGCTCATCTATAGTATTCACTTCAGTTTATCTGCATTACGGAAAATTTACAAATCTAAACGATAAACCTTGTTTGCTAACCAAAGTAATATATCACAGTACAGTTTTCATTTTTGAGGAGCATTTTTAGAGATGAAAGTTGCAATGTGATTAGTTGCAACAAATATTTTTCCCCATAATGTTTACTTAATTACCGTAATTGTGTTTCGATGCCCAGCAATTATAACCATATACTGGCATCGTGTCCTTCTCCTCCTTAAAAAGCACTAACTGCATCCCTTCTCCTCCATCTCTAGCTTATATATTAAAATACATAACAGAAGAGCTAAAGCTCTAAAATGTGTAGCAGAAGACCTCTATATGTGAGGCCTTCTGAGAATGTAGCGATGTGCAAAAAGCACATACAACATGTTCTCTTTAAGCAGCTGCTGGAAAGTGGTCCCCAATGTAAGGACAATTCTACAAATAATCATCTATAAATACATAGAAAAAAACAAAGGAAAATATCAAAATAGATTACAAGTTCTCAGAATAATGTTATTTGGACAAACGGTGTTGATATGAAGGAATTTCTGGAACTAACCAAGCTATCGAGTGCTAAAAAGGACTTAAAAAATCTAATTCTCAAAGATTATGGGCGACATGCATGAAACTTGGCGTCGACACACCAGTTCTAAATTAATATAGAGGAGTGTACAATATGACAGTATGTATGAACCTGTTATATGTTGGTTCATAAATCTGGCGCGTGGTATGCCTTGCATAGCATAGTACAGCATATCTTTGGCGCCTATCTTTGGCGTATATATTTTGGTGCATATCTTTGGCACATTCGAAAGTGTTGTGTTTGGTGCATAATGCTCCAAGTTTTGGCACACAACTGTTCATACCTCTATTGAACAGGGCTACGACAGGTTTTTTGGCTCAAAGCAAGCCAAAAAATTGGTGCAGCCCTGTTCATACATGTCGCCCTCTGTGCACTCAAGAGCAACAAATTTAATTTTCCATGCTTCAATCCACACACATATACCAAGAATGTAAATTTAGCTAGAGGAAAACTTGGTTAAGTTACTGGCACCCATACATGGGGTATTTTTTATCTTGAAAATTTATGGCATATTATAGGATATTCCATATATGTTGGACAAGTGTGGAACCCAGATCTTGGATCTGGAGTACAGGGTTCCCTTTGCCACCTGTCCTCATCTGTGCTGCAGTTAAACAGAATTGAAAGATGGCTGCACTTGCACAGTTCTCTTTTTATTTCAGTGGGAGTTCTGAGTATAGATAAGCATACTCAATAGGCTGTATTTTGAACTCCCATAGAAGATAGCTGAGAGACCTGCTATGTGAAGAAACCCCCATCATTGTCTATGTACACAACAGAGGTGGCCTTGCATGTGTCTCGCCATTAATTTTGATGGGTGTCCTGAGTATAGCTCAGAGAGTGTGCTTGGCTGTACCTGGGACTTCCATTGATGGAAAGAAAGTACCGTACTCTCTGTTTTGTGCAGCTGTGGGTCTCTCCATTTATGCAGGTCTCTCAGCCCAGCCAAATAAACATGTGCTAAGCTGCTCTCAGAACATCCATTGAAATGATCTGCATCTGTGGAGCTATCTTTTCATTCTATGCAGCCACTGCAAATGTAAGGATGGGGCCAACGGGACCGAGGGAAGGGACCTGCATTTATCAGATATCCTGTCAATAAGCCATACATTTCAGACATTACCCTGTTAAGCTAACACACATGTAAAATACATCTTTAAATTTAAAAAAATAAGGCTGACGCTACTCTATAGAAAATAAAGCTTTGGTAGATGAAACACAGATCCTTTACAACATCTAAAATCTCCCAATAACTTTTGACAGTAATCATCAAAAGAAGCTCTCTAGACTGTAGTTAAACTAGTATCCAATGTCAGGCACTAGGTGACACATACACACTTCTGTATAGAGACATTGAGAGATAGAAACTTGGCTAATAAAACACTCTGACACTCAAATACCAAGACAGCCATGGCGTAAAGGATTTTAATGCTCCCTGACCAAGCAGAAAGATCTTGTTCATCTGAGCTCATCTGTCAAATATGTTACCAAGAAAATGCACATTCTAGGCTAGAGATTAACTGACCTACAGAAACTAACATTATTACGGATGCTACGATGTCAAACATTTATGAACCTGGATGTACATTGCATGGTTGGCCTTAGATATTTAAATGAAAATGCAGGTTTTGATATGTTATAACAACTTTGGAGGAGCTAATTGCTGAATATATGAGGTCATTGAGGTTTCATTTTCTCAAACTTAAATGGGTTTTGCCAAGAAGTGAGTTCCTCACCTAACAGGCTAATACTCCCCTCTTGAGGCTAGAAAAAGGGGTGTTGTGTTTCTGTGTTTAAAAAAACAAGTCCCTCCTCTGTGATGTCATCGCTCCATCTCCCATGCACGTCCCTGATATTCAGTCTCTAATTGAGCAAACATGTTATTTGGCTAATCCACAGGGGATAACTGTATTGTGCACAAGTTTCTCCCTCTTATCTGCTCAGGAGAGAAGATAAGCTATGTGAACAAATGAACAAAACAGTTTCATTTGTTCACGAACTGCTGCAGGGAGGAGAGGAGGGCTGAGCAGAGACCCAGGGAGCATCTTCATGTTTACTCAGATAATTACATTACAACCAGTGGATTCTCTATACAAAAGACACAGGATCTTTTCTCCCCAGTCCATTCAAAGCTCGTTCATGTTCCCTGCCATCAGATAAGAAGTGCAAACAACGCAAGCGCGGCCAGATCAGCTCCAGTCAGTGTCCTGGTCATGTCTAATGTAAACTGTAAGGAAACTAAGGGCATCTTAGTCTGGCTGTAGCTCTCACAGGCTTCACTTTTTTTAATGACATATATTTAGAAAAGTGATTAAATAGCCATTTTGGAGGATCCCACGTCAACATTAGATCGTGGCAAAACCCCTTTAATGGTATGTCCCCAGCCTTGAAAATACTTTACAGACTACTGTCTTTGTTTGCATCCTTTTTTTGAGCCCAAAGTTAAATTCTAGAGACAAAATAAATTTTACTCATGTTTGCTAGAGTTTAGTTTGGACTGCTGTAGTCAGTTGTCACATACAGGAAAAAAAAACATTTAAGCAAATTGTTAGAGATGACAGAATGATGTGGATTCCATTATCTACCTATAGTAATATTGTACACTGATCTCTCAAGTTACAATGGCCCCAGGATACAATATTTTCACCATACAATGGTTTTTCCTGGGAAATTGAAACCGAATCCAAATTCACCATCCAATGTCGCGGACACTGCCAATCCACGGTACATGTGATTGATGAAAGATCCAATTATCATGAACACGTTACTTCTAAAATCCCTGTATTAGTGAAGTGCATGCAGTGCATGAAGATCTAGTAGCGCCTATCTACAGTACAGTGTAGTACTACATGTTTTGTACAAAAATGAGTGGCATCTTTCGGCACTGTGTGAGGGCCCCATTTTATTTTAATTTGGTACATGTACATGACCCAATGTAGCTCCTATCCACAAAAAATTAAGTGATTTTCAGCTTCTAGCAGCTCTTAGTGATTGTTATATGTAAGGACTTGCTTTATCTTTATTAGTTATCTGCTTAATTGTTATTAATCTCCCTTATGTTGGGTGACATTTTGGTTTTTTAGAATCAATTACCAGTTTTCCATAAAGTTATATGTTCACATACAGTAGTTCCTCAACATACAATGTGTCACGACCAGCGGTGTCAGTATGCACAGTGTGGATCCACTGTGATCACCGCGGGCGAGATGGTATAGGTGGAGACTCATGCCAGTGAGCGGAGTCTAAGGGGCCCCTGGTCTTCTCCAGAGTCCGCTGAACGGACCTCCCTGTGGGGAACCGCCAGGTCACTAACCCTGACTTGGCTACTCGCGGTGGCAGCCGAAGTGCAGGTGACAGAGTCCAGGCAGGTATAATGGCAGAATACAGCAGAACAGAGGTACAGGAACAGCAACCTGGACATAGCGGGGTTAACTGAAGACTGAAAGCTGGTTCCGGGCAGGTAGCTTACAGGCAAGATGGCAGGATACAGCCGAGTACACAAATATTAAGGCAGCAGATAACAGCAGAATAAACAGGTATTAGGAATCCAGGTACAGACAGATGTAACGACAGGTAACAGTGGTCAGGAGCTCAGGTGGACAATCATGAACTGACCAGGAACAAAGGCAGGAAGTTCTTTATATCACAGGAGGTCGTAGGTTATTGGACAGGAAATTTAGACACTGTCCCTTTAAATCCAGACCAGCGAGTGTGCGTGCGCTCCCTAGGGAGCGTGTGAAGACCCAGACAGGAACAGGAAGCAGAAACAGGGACAGGTGAGCACATAGACAGAAGGGACACAGGAACAGGTACAGGAACAAACACAGGAACACAGCAGGGACACAGCCATGTCTGCGGTGTGGAACGAGGGCCGCGGCTGTGACACAATGATTATCTTAGACCCAATTAAAGAGGTTTTCTCACCAAATAAAATTGATGTGGAAAGCTTGCAAATTAAATAATAAACATTTTTACCATTCATCATTATTAAAAATTCTGCACCATCTTGGTTTTAGCTGCTAACTTCGTGAACCATAGTGTACAGCTTGTCTCCAAGGGATATGACCAAGGACAAGAGCTCCTCAGTCCTGGCTGCACATGTTCAGGCATCGCCTCTCCTATCCGGCAGCTACTGTCAATCTCTTCCCTGCATAGTAATCACACACACTTCCTGCTGAGCGAGTGTTCAAACCCCAGGTGCTGTCATCCTACTCCTGTCCTCTGTATTCCTTAGTAATTAGTCAAACTGTGTAGATAAGTTATCATCATGCTTGTTTTTTTTTGGTCTGTATATTGGCACTTTTTCATCCCAACCTCTGCGCCCAAAAAAAGAATCCTCAATCATGTATGTGCATTGAGAAAAATACCTACATTTGGTTCCTGCAGGAATTTGAACCTAGGGCCTCTATGCTGAAAGGCAGAAGTGCTAAGCAGTCAGCAACATTGTAGCTACTCATAGCTCGTCTATTTTATCTTTCTTGTCTCAGGTGTGAAAGCACTGAAAGCTGAAGAGAGAACAACAGGAGACGAAATACCTTTGTGGTAAAACTCCTTTAATATTGTATGTTGAGAGACCACTGTACAGAAAAAATTAGATTGCAAACTGAATATATTCCTGTCACTAGAAGTTCCTTAACCTCCTTCCTAAATCTTTACAGAAAAACAAGAATTGGACATATTTTTTTTTTAATTTAAGACACTTCCCAAACCCTAGTTATTGTGACTGGGCCGAGCCATAAGAGTTTGAAACTAAAGATTCTAAAATGTTTCATGCAGAAAGTAGTGGTACTCAAAAGTCAATTTTCGAGTGGTTTCCAAATGTACCCACTGATTGTAAGAACTCTCTTCATGAGCATATTTTAACTCTATCATATAGTAATTTGGCCTTTGAGACACTGATGACTATGATAGTGTTGCTTTATACAAGCTTTCATACCACATTCTGCTGTGAATGCCTCTAAACAATTACATTTCAATCTTCAGATCTTCTTTATGTACAGCAATGCTGCGCTACAACAATCTTAATAAAGACAGTGAACAGAAAATAAAGCATCTGACATATTCTATAATGAAACAATGTACAAGAACACATATTACACATATTATTAATGCATGGAAAAAAGAAAGTATACAAGACACTAATGCCAGTCATTCTGTAATACCTAATACAGGGAATGCATTTGAATGGAATTCCATTTATATATTTTGATATATTTGTTTGTTATACTTATTTTCTGTCTTGACATTAAAAAATTACCCAGTGTACTATATCACGGGCTAACTGAATAGGACTAAATATGGCATCAGACATTTGACCCCCTGGAACTCAGAGAACATTCCCAGGTATCTAACAATTAAAGTTCTGTATACATCTGTTGTTTTTACACCAAGGGCTATATTACAGCGCTGGATCTGTAGTATGACAAACACCAGTGATGTTTGACAGGCTTTATAGACTTATATTGGGCTCCATTGGGTTCTGTCAAGGTTCTGTTTATCATTAAATGAGGTTTTCTTATCAGACTGTTTCATAGAGTCTGCTCTTCACAGCCAGCCAGCATCAGCCTCCCACTTCTTGTTAGGCTATGGGTGGTTCTTCAGCAGTGATTGGCATATCAGCTCTGCTATTTCTAGCTGAGCCTGTTAGAGAATCAATGGTAATTGAGAGGTTTTAAAAGCAGGGCAGAAGGCTACAAAGCTCTAAAGCATTAGGCTGCGTCCCCACGGCAAGGGACAAATACCGGTTGGTTTATCCGGGGTAGCGGGGGCGGCTTTTCTCCACGATGAGCGGAGAAAAGCCCACCCCCTTCACATTGAAATGCACATATTCCGTCCAGAAACCGGACGGAAGAAAGTGCCTGCAGAATGTACTGCGGCCAGCCCGCGGGCGGAAAACCCGTGCAGTGGGGACTGCGGCACGGGTTTTCCATAGGAGCCCGTTGTGCTCATTTTCGGCCGGTTTTTCAGGCGGTCTGCAAAACCACAAACCACCTGAAAAATCGTCCGAAAACCCGGGCCATGGGGACATGCCATTAAAGTTAGTAAGAAATGTTGATAAGACATAACAGGGAGTGATGTCACCATCTGGCCATGATTGGTAACCTATTGAAGCTTGTGTACAGGATAGCAGGATATAAGTACTGCTCTAGCTTTGAAGGGAAATAAAATCAGAACACCAATGTGTTTGGTGATAGACTTAATTTACCTTTGTATACATGTTTTGAACTAATAAATGTGTTGAGAATACCTCTTTAAGGCATTTAGCAATATATCGTAAAATGGGAGGTTGGAATTTGATTATAGCAATGGAAACCATTGCTATGAAGAAATTCCAACCTTCCATTTCATGGTATATTGATAATTTAATTAATTATTTAATGCACAAAAAGAATCTTTTTTTTCTATTTGGGCTTTAAAGAACTGCTATTATCATTAAAAAGTTACATATATATGATTTTTACAGTTTATTAACTGTGACATATGGCAGTAACTAGACTGACAATATACTTTATAAAATAGCAGTCAGGTCTACAACCTTAAAATTATACTTATATAGACTGTTATTGGGCTTCAGAACAATAGGAGAAGCAAGTGGATCTGAAGAATAGAGAAACATACTGTACCTCCCACGAACACCAACTAGGCTTAACATGCTTTTCATATACAGCTGATTAGATATGAAGAGGGATATAACATAAAATGCCCCAAAATGCTTAGATGGGAATGCTTTAAAAAATTTTTTCATTGCATTTGTTGGATAATTTTTTTTAGGTAAAGAAATTTGATTTTATAAAGGGGGAAAATTTCTGGTAAAATGTATTTAAAAAACACTATTGTTTAAAACAAAAATATATATTTTAAAACAGAAGATGCTTTTTTTTATGCAAAATCCTAATAAAAAGAAAACCCGTATATTGAAAGAACAGATGAAAGACAGGCAAGCCACCAACATTATAAGAGCTCGAGGCAGAACCTTCTGCAGTAACAAAGAAGTATTTACAAGGAAATTATCAACTAGGAGTATAAAGACATCTATCAAATATTGGGAATTTAGATGTAAATTTCATTTAAACCAAAAAATTTTTCAGTAAATTTTTTTTACTGTTTTTTGAAAATTGAGAAAGATGACATTTTAGGGTTTAACTTTTTTAACTTTCTTTTGTTTGTGGTTGTTTATAGGAAATTTTAATCTGCTTTAACTATATTAAAGAAACTTGTAGTATTGTATCTTTCTTCATATTTTGCTCTTTTCTGAAAACGATTTGACCCTGTGTTATTATACTGAAATTTCTAAATAAGCTATAAAAAGGAAATATTACCAATAGATAGCCTAAACAATTAGTAATAAATTATATATCTTAATCAGGTACAGAATAAGTCAATAAACAAAAAAGGGAAACATCAATTGGGGGAAAAAATTTGACAACGGTGTCGGCAGAATTTTTATAACAGTCATTATGCAGAATCAGTAAATTTTTCCCTTTTTTTTAAAAAATTTTTTTTCAATTATGTTTTTATTTATTAATATACATATTATTAAAAAAGCAAGAAAAAAAAATATGAAAAAAAAACACTCAAAAAATTCACTTATAAAAAAACCTCTGCAAAAGATGGACTCACCAAACCTTGAAAATGTACTATTTTTTCTTCAAATCAAGTACACAAACCACAGATATGACACAAAGCAATGTTTTGTTAAATAGCTAAACATTATGGTTCATAAAAAAAACCCCAAACAAAATAAAATTATTTACATAAGGGTTTTTTTACCACAAGATTAACAATTTTAAAGTAGGGAAAGTAAATGAAACTATTAAAACCAAAAACATTGTTGCTTTTGATTTTGTTGTACAGAAATAACGAAATTTTATCTCCACTTTAAGTACAAAAAATTTTTTAAATTTTTTAACCGACCCCACCTCCCCCCCTCTCTGTCTCTTCCCCCTATTGCTCCACAAGTTTCCTTTTCGACCAGGGTGAGAAAACTCCCTAAAGTTTTAAACTCGTTTTCTAGCTTAATGATAATTTTTCCCAACCCTTTAGGAAAGTCCCCAGGGCACATTTTTTTAGAAAAAGAACCATCGAAAAACCGTCCCGCAAAACAGCCCCAACGGGCTCTTTTGGAAAACCGGGGGCACATTCCCCCACCGCAGGGGTTTTTTCCCCCCAAAGGCGGTTTTTTCCCAAATTTCCAGTTTCCCAAAAACTTTGAACGGCAAAATTTTTCCGTCCGGTTTTTGGATGGAATTTTTTGCTTTCCCGGGGGAAGGGGAGGGTTTTTCCTCCCGCTCATCAAAGAAAAACCCCTTTTCCCCCCATGGCCGGGGGGGGACAGCACTAAAACATAAAATTTTTGGTGGGAAACAAACTGACGGGAAATTTGCCTTTTTGCCGGGGGGAAACAGGGCCCTTAGATTTCTGTACCTTGGTAAATTTTTTAAAATTTACCCTATTATAATCAGGTCACTGTAACAGAAATAGCAAAGGAAATAGCAACCCTAAATTTTTCCAACCCACTGCTTTAGAATCCCCCAAACAGCCAAACCCCAAAGAAGTGTGAATCAAAAGCTGGCTGTGATTTTGGGTGAAACAAAATGGGGGAAGGAAACCCCCTTTAATGAAAAATTCTCTAGACCCAAGAAAACATAAATTTCCCAAAGGGTTTTTTTTTAAAATTTTTTAAAGTATTAAAATTTTTCCCAAAAAGGCTTTGGCAAAAGCCGAACTCCCCAAACCCAAAAAACTATTGAAAAAGGTTTTAAAATATGCAAATCCCCAGGGGGTGGTAAAGGGGCGAAAAACCCCCTTCACACCTACAGGGTTTCCCTTTTCTCCAAAAAAGATATTTTAAAATTCCTTCTAAAAATTTAAAACGGGAGATTTTTTTGGCAGAAGGTAACGAGTTTTTTTAACTTGGTTAAAGAATCGAAATTTTTTTAAACTAATTAAAACCAAACTATAAAATTCTTTTCTTCTTACTTTTTTAAATTTTCTGTTTGCAATTTTTTAATCCCTGTTTCGTGTAAAATTTTATGGAGAAAGTCCCCTTGCCTGACTTTTTTTTTTCAGCATTTAAGAGGTTTTTAAAGCAGCACATGGACATGGGAGCCTGTGAATGGAAAGAGGGACAAAATTTAATTTTTTAATTGTTTTTTTTTAGGCAGGATCTTTTAACCCGGGGAAAATTTTATTTGTGCGGGGAGGGAAACCGGGAAAGAGGGGTTAACAATCTCCTGTTGTAAATTTAATGCATCCTATTTTAAAAAAACTTTTTCTGTCACCTTTCAGCCCAAAATCCGCCTGTCCAGGTAATGGGGAACATTTGCGAAAATTTTTCCCCTTTACAGAACGGGAAGTTTTTGGGAACTTAGGGGCCAAAAGTGAAAACGCGGGGTTTTCAAAATTTTTTAAAAAAATACTGATAGTAATAGGGAAAAAATTTAAAAAATAACCACCCACCCCCCAAAAACATTGTTCCCTTAAAAGGGGATTTCCAAAAAATTTCCCTTATCCGCTAAAAAAGCAAAAGAAAAACAAAGCACGCGAGCTGAGAGGAAAAGAGAGGAAAAGAGACTGCCACCAAGCCCAGAGCCATGCATAAGGATCGTGTGAAATGTTCACTTAATCACACTACAACTAGGGGAACAAAAGACAAAACCTTCTCCACAGCCCCTTGAAAGCCCGTTCATGTTCCCTATCATCAGATAAAGCAGGGATCTACTCAAATAATCCCACTACAACTAGTGGATTCTGTATACAAAAGACAACATATTTTTCCCCAGTCCCTTGAAAGCTCCTTCACGCTCCTTCTCATCAGATAAGAAGTGTGCTCTGCGCAAGCCTGGCCAGTTCAGCTCCTGTCATTCTGCCTGGTCGTATCTAATGCAAGCTTTTAAGTAACTAAGGGCAGGTAAGGCAGCCTGTAGCTCTCTCAGGCTGCAAATTTTTTAATCACATATATTTAGAAAAATGATTAAATACCCATTTTGGAGGATCCCACGTCAAAATTACATCATGGCAAAACCCCTTTAACCTCAAGATACTTCCCCTCACACAGTCTTAACTCCTAACATGACTTACTTCTCTGTTTTAATTTTGTCAGCTTCTCGCACAACTGTCTCCAAAATTTCTCCTGTACATCCTTCATACTCTGAAACTCCTCCCTGGTTATTCTATTATCGTATCAAAGGAGATGCATCACTCCTGGTTGATCTAATGGAGAGGAGGCAATATTTATGGACATCTTTGAGGAACGCTGTGGCCCATTGGAGACAGTGTCTCTATATGGTAGACCCAACATTGATGTAAGACTGTAAGTATTTGTATCTTTATATTATATCTGGATACATTGAGTACCGGAACAGCAGACCTACTGGTATAACTCATCTAGCAATAGGGTTTTTCCTTGGTTTTAGTCTACTATAGTTGTTTACCGTGTATAGGTTCAAGATTATCTCTCAAAACATTGTGTTATTCTTTTGTGGATTTAGTATATCACCCTGAAGAATAGTAAGGGTGATTATTATAAGTGGATGGTTTTGTCCGTTGGATGGTCCCTGATGAACCCCTGACATTAGAGATAAGGGGGGAAACGCGTAGGACATTAATCGAGACATTTTGTTATTATCCACCTAGTTGAGACATCGAGATATCAATAGGTGACTTAGGGAGATAGTAGTAGTTTATTCATGTGAGTGTATCATTAGGGAGTAATTAGGTTCGGGGCGGGGTCGCCCTTATCGGGGCGGGTGCTCTGCATTTTTAGTAGGTAGGCTTTATGTATACAGAAAGTATTATTAATTATAGGAATATGTAATAAAAGTGAAGTTTTAGATATATTTTTTGGTAGACAACTCATTTTGGTCGAAGTGTATACAATTTGTTTGAGTTGTCACTCTAGCTGTTCTGTATAACACCCTACTTATATAGTGGGGCAGTAGTTGTGGGATCTGAAATTCCCTACCACAAACCATCAGACTCTGCCGCCTAATCTGAAAACCTATCTCTTCAGGATAGCCTACAATTTACAATAACCCTGCTGCCAGCACACCACAACACAAAATGTTCTGTCCCTCACCCTCTGTCTCCTTCCTTCCCCATTGTATATTGTAAGCTCTCGTGGGCAGAGTCTTCTAGCCCTGTGTACTAGTTTGTTACTTAGTACTTGTAGTTATCCTGGTCTTATATTAATAATTTGAACCCCTTAACTTGTACAGCATCCTAGAATTAATGGCGCTCTAAAATAAGTAACAATAATTCTGGATAAAAATTCTGGCATAAAGTGTTTGCAGTAAAATATTTCTGTGCATGACAAATGTTTAAAAACAAGCGCTTACTTACAGGAAGCTGTTTCTCTAGACAGATGCTAAAATTTTTCGTTTGGTTGGGCTTTAGTTTCTTCAAAGGAATTCTCGTTTCACCAATGAATTCATTGTGGCGGAACTTGTCCTCATCACAAACTGAAATTCTAGACACAAAACATAAAAAATATAAATGTCATAAAAGCATTAACTATTCAACTTAAATACAGTATCATCTTAAGTAGTAAAATAGATGAATAACATACATATGCAATTACAGGAATATTTGAATTATTTTGGTAAAGGGAATGGGTCACATTTAAATGGCTATTTTATCAGCTGTCACAATGTTATAGCGCAATAGTTGCTGACCAGATTGCTGTACTGTTATATGGGGAAAAATGCAGTAGAACTATTCATTTAAATTTCTGCTTATTCTGGTTAAATACAAAGGCAGATTTAGATTCATACTTTCTGGTTAGGCTGTAGGTGGTCTACAGCAGTTCCTAGCTCCTAGCTGATCATGATAGTGTGACATGAATGCTAAAGGTTTGTAAACTGCAGTGCACAAGGTTACAGACAGGCTCGGACTGGCCCGCCGGGGAGTCAGTGGATTACTCGGTGGACTCTGAGCTCCTGTGGGCCCCGGAGGTAACGCTGCCGCTACCCAGGGCCTGGCCGCCGCATCCTGCCTCGAACTCCCGGGCCCTGTGTCCCAAGCATTCAGATGGGAGTTGAGGGATAATTTCTTCGATTCCCGGGGCTATGTGGTGTCAGCGGAGCGCCATTCACCCTGGTAGGCCTAAGGTGTTAGGCCTTAAGCCTACCAGGTGCCGGCCTCTAGTGGTGATGTAGGCGGCGCGATGACGTCACATCATCGCGTCGCCTACGCCGGGCTTCACATGAAGTCGGATCGGGAGCGGGAGGAAGTTGAGTTGTTTATTTTTTTTAGTAGAAATATGGCCCTAACTGCCTGCAGACTACCTAAAGGAGGCCCTAACTGCCTGCAGAAAATCTAAAGGTGGCACTTACTGCCTGCAGACTATCTAAAGGGTCCCTAACTGCCTGCAGACTATCTAAAGGAGGCTCTAACTGCCTGCAGACTACCTAAAGGGGGCCCTAACTGCCTGAGGACTATCTAAAGGCGGCCCTAACTGCCTGAGGACTACCTAAAGGAGGCCCTAACTGCCTGAGGACTACCTAAAGGAGGCCCTTACTGCCTGCAGAAAATCTAAAGGTGGCACTAACTGCCTGCAGACTATCTAAAGGGTCCCTAACTGCCTGCAGACTATCTAAAGGAGGCTCTAACTGCCTGCAGACTACCTAAAGGGGGCCCTAACTGCCTGAGGACTATCTAAAGGAGGCCCTAACTGCCTGAGGACTACCTAAAGGAGGCCCTAACTGCCTGAGGACTACCTAAAGGAGGCCATAACTGCCTGCAGACTATCTAAAGGGGGCCCTAACTACCTGCAGCCTATTAAAGGGGAACCTAACTACCTGCATACTACCTAAAGGGGGCCCTAACTACCTGCAGCCTACGTAACTGGGGCTCTTACTACCTACAGCTTACCTAACTGGGGCCACCACCTACCTACAGTATAACTGAGACCCACCACAACCTCCCTATAGCCTAACTAACTGGGACTCACCAACACCTACCTACAGCCTACCTAACTGGGGCCCATCAACCTAACTTGAACCTATCAACTTACCTAACTGGGGCCTACTTATCTACCTGGGGCTTTTTACCTACCCACCCGTGGCCTACTTATCTACCTTACTTGGGACTACAAACCAACCTGCCTGGGCCGCTGGCCTACCAACTTTTCCAGCGGGAGTCTACCTACCTAAATAGGACCTACCTAGCTACCTGGGGCCTTGCCCATTTGCCTACCTAGGGTCCTGACTACCTAACTGGTAATACGATTCTGAGGGGAGCAGCCCATAGCGGTGGCATAATCTCCAGAGGGTTAGTCCCCTCCCCATCCTCCAACCCCTTAGGAGACTGTGCCTCTAAGCTATGGATTGTACCCGCTCTCCCACACCTGGGAAGTTTGTACAGAAGTGGGAATAGGTAAAAAGGAGAAGAAAAGGGAAAAAGATCGACTCATGAGAGAAGAGAACGACTCATCAGATAAGACATCTCCTGTGAGTGCCTGACATCAGGGGTTATTTTGCTTCTATACTGGATCAATGCTGTATTCACTGTAATGTGATATGACCTGAGCTGGTGTCGGACCACTATGTGGTCTCTAAGTGGTGGTATTGTAGGTTATACCTGAGCTGGTGTCTGACCTCTTTGTGGTCTCCATATTGTGGTGCTAGTATGGTGGCAGAGTACACTTGTCCCTGATTGTAAAAGTGAATGCACACCTGACCCTGTGATTAGGGTTACAGTTTTACTTTCATGCTGGTGTTTATAGTGGTGTTTATTTTAGAAGGTGGTGAGGTTCGTGACCAAAGAAATGTGGATGGGGATAATGTATGTGGCTGGGATATGGATGTAGCAACTTAGCCATGTGTCTATGATATGTTAGACTGTGACAAATGTGTGAGAAAAACAGATGTGTGAGACAGACACTTGGTATTGCGTACTACACTTTACAGTTCTGTTTTTCACACTCTATTATGTGGTAAAATGGACGTATTTATGTCGGAGAGGCCGGTAATATTTTCATGTGCAGTAGCTGTAAGGTGGGCTCCCAAGATCAACTCCCCTGTGGGCCCCAGGCCCCCCAGTCCGACACTGGCTACAGAGCTCTAAAGGGTTAAAGTCAGTAACTAATGTAAACAAGCTCCTGCCTTTGACATAACAAACAGAGCAGGGAGTGACATCACCTTTCTGGCTACTGCAGCAGCCTGTAATAGCAGAGAGAGGTGGCTGGTAACTAGGGAAGCTTGTGTGCAAAAACAGGAGATAAGATCTGTTGCTGACTCTGAAAAGAAGTTAAATCAAAAAAGTGATATATTTGGTAATAGTTTTTATTTATCTTTGCCTAAATGTTTAAAGCTAATCATTGAACTGGGAATACCCCTTTAAATCCATTAGGCAGTGTTATCAGTGGTTGACAGCCATCTCTGTATGGATAATCATAAAAGAAAGGCTGTCAATCACTAATAAGATAACTCTGACTCTGATGAGCTTGTGAATAACCTTGGATATTTGATCACTTAGGCTCCAAGAACTTAGACGACCATAAATGATGTCGAATTGTCCAGACTATGATACCATCATCTTTATCATGTAGCACTCAAATCTAAAATACACTGACAAGCAAAAGGGTAACAATGTTTTGAACATTTGACTTTCAGGCTTCATTTTTCACCATCCACTACAGTTTGGAACGTGAGACTACCATCATTTTATAGACAATCATCTTGGCTATCTCATACATAAATTTTACCTGTAACTATTTAGCATATGCTTAGTTATGCAAATTCTTGTAAGGTAACTGCATTGTTAGGGTATGTTCACACGGTGTAATTGCGGTGCGCATTTCACCGCATATTTGTGCTTCAATACGCCTGAATGTGCCCCGCAATTTCGGTAATTCATAGCTCTTCTAGAGAGTTATGAATTACGTCTGTCTCCCTCGGCATACAATGCGCGCGTATTGTACACTGGGAGAGAGAAGTGACATGTCACATCTTTGCGGCGCTTATTTGCCATTGATAATAAAAGTGAATGTGGCCAGCACGCACAGTACACACCGCAATGCGACATGTGAACATACCCTTACTGTTTTGCTCCTGGTAGTAGACTACAAATTACAACCTGTTCTCAAATTGTGTTATTAGGTTGATTCCCAAGGAAAAGGTCACTGGTTTGAATCGAGGAGCAGCCATGAAGGAGATTTCCCAAGAAGGCAAAATATCCAAGTCAACCAGTCAGCTCAAGATCTATCAGTTTTGGCGCAAAAAACACAGCAGTGGAGGTGGCTCGTATGCTTCATAATAGTGAGATCACAGACATCCATGCAAGCACCATGTGACACTCATTACACAAGTCTAGAATGCTTGTCTGAAAAAAGGTGAAAAGCCTCGTCGTCAATCTCATCATAAGAAGCGTTGGCTCAAGTTTTCAAAAAAAGTACAAAAAGTGCATGGTAACATATTAGAAACGTGTGATTTGGAGTGATGAGACAAAAGTCAATAGACTGGGCTCTGATGGGTACAAAAGGGTCTGGAAGAATCAAAGGAAAAGGGGGCTAACATATCGAGATATTGAAGGAACTGTCAAGTTCAGTGAAAGAAGCCTGATGATATGGGATTGTTTCATAGCCAAAGTCTCAATGCTGAGCTATCCTACAAGATGAGTTACTACATACACTCGATTACCATGGGTATGAAAAGGACGACATGTATGATTTTTGGCACCTGGGCGTCATTTTTTTTGCGCACATTAGTAGTGTAGAATGTGCCTGAATCTATGAACCTGTTCTACTGCGGGTCATAGATTTAACGCTTTCTAGCTACAAAGTGACAATTCTGGCTCAGGTAAACCACTGGAATTCTAGACCAGTTTGTAGAGTATTATGCTCAGCTGTATTCATCACGGCTTGCTTGCACAGACGCTGAAATAGTCGGCTTTCTTGAATCCATATCCCTGCCAAAAATCTCGGATGAGGCATGTAAAGTGCTTGAGGGGCCTATAACGGGTGAAGAGATACAGAGGGCGGTGAATTGCATGGCTACTTGCAAGACACCGGGACCCGACGGGCTTCCGGCTGAATGGTATAAATTTTACAGTGAGGAGTACACCCCGTCCTGAATTTTTATTCCAGCAAGTTTTCGAACGCGGGGGCTCTGCCGCCTACTCTGTACGAGGCGATCATTGTAGTGATACATAAGCCGGGTAGACCAACGGATGTCTGTAGCTCTTATAGGCCTATCTCTCTTATCAATTTAGATGTCAAGATTCTGGCGAAAGTTCTGGCGATGCGCCTAAGCTCCATTATTTTGTCAGTGGTGGGAATAGATCAATCGGGGTTTATGCCTGGGAAGACCACTGATATAAATTTGAGAAGACTATACACTAATTTACAGCTAGAGCATGATAACACTGGATCTAGAGTAATAGCTTCTCTAGATAATGAAAAAGCATTTGATTCGGTGGAATGGCGCTTTATGTGGGCAGTTTTGGATCTTATGGGTTTCCCTGCAGATTTTCTTTGGTGGTTGAAAATTCTGTACTTGAAGCCAGTCGCTAGACTCCGCGTTAATGGGTATCTCTCCTCCCAATTTGCGTTGGGTAGGGGCACGAGGCAGGGATGTCCCTTGTCTTCCCTCTTATTTGCCGTGGTGATGGTGCCGCTGGCATTGCTGATAAATAATCATTCTGCAATTGAGGGCTTGAGTATCAGAGGGATGACGGAGAAGGTGTCCCTTTATGCGGATGACCTTTTGGTGTACCTTGCAAACCCTCGAGACTCTTTAGAGGCTCTTTTGCAGGTAGTAGACCGGTTTGGTTCTTTTTCGGGACTATGGATTAACTGGTCGAAATCTGTATTGTTTTTGGTAGACGCGGTAGGGAGGGAGGATATTTCCAAGAACTGTCAACTAGTAGTCTCTGACAGGTTTAAATATTTGGGAATCCAGATTCATAGTGATGTCCGGAACTTCATAAGCCTGAATATCACTCCGGTGATGCAGGAAGTCTCAAGAAAGCTAACTGCCTGGGCTTCATTACCTTTGACTCTGATTGGCCGCATAAATTTAGTGAAAATGGTGCTCTTACCTAAATTCCTGTACCTCTATAGGGCAGCCCCTTGCATTCTACCTAAGACGCATTTTGAGACGCTTGAGAAGATGGTGTCTTCCTTTCTTTGGGGAGGGTGGGTGCCGCGGCTGAGTAGGGCAACTTTGAAGGCCTTATATGGGGATGGGGGTTTGGCGTTACCAGATTTTTATATATATTATGTTGCAGTTCAGCTCTCCTACGCGGCATGGTGGATTCGGGCCGACAGTGGTAATCCGGCTGTGGTGTTGGAAGCGGCAATTTGTGGGTCTTTCGAGGCATTAGCGAACCTAGTATACAGACAGGGGAAGTACCCAATGCGACAGTACACCTCTAACATGGCAGCCACAGTAGCAGTTTGGAGAAGGTTTGTAGGTATTTATGGTGGTGAGTCGAGTGGGAATTCCTGGTCCCCATATATTCCACTATGGAGAAACCTGAAATTGGCTGAACTAGAATCCTTGGTGGATTTTGAATTCTGGCCTAGGAAAGGCCTTAAATATCTGGGCCAATTGTATGAGGGGGGCCGATTTCGAGATTTCTCTGACTTGATGTCTGAGTTTGACATCCCAAGAGTGGCACTATTTCGCTATTTCCAACTCAGGCACGCTTGTAGACAGCAGTTTGGGAGAGGGGATATTACCCTGAAGTGTGGTAGTCTTGAGCAAATTGCTAGGAGGGAAAATCTTAGGAAATCTGTTTCTACATTTTATAGATGTATCTTAGAACTTCAACCCTCCCCCTTAAGGAAGGCATTTGGGAATTGGCAGTCAGATATTTCGGACCTGCAACCTCATCACATGGAGGAGTTGGAGGTGTCATGGAGACCGACAGTAGTTAGCTCCAGAGATCACCTGATTCAGGTCAAGTGGTTGCATAGAATTTATTTTACCCCAGTGCGCCTGGTGCGGATGGGCCAGTTGACTAGAGACCTGTGCACTAGGTGTGATAGAGCTCGGGGCACGTGGATGCATATGGTCTGGGAATGTCCAATTATTCGTGTCTTCTGGTCTGAGGTTCATGGCTTTCTAGGTGATCATCTGGGCCTGCCGGGGGATTGCAGGCCAGAGACGTGCCTTTTGGGGCTGGTTGACGAGCTAGTGCCAACTAGAAACGAACGTGCCTTGTATCGTCTATTGATGTTCTATGCCAGAAAGTCCGTATTGTTGAACTGGAAACCGCCGAAGACTCCATCGCTGTCTCACTGGAGGCAACTTGTTAATACAGATTTGCCTCTCTATAAACTTACATATGAGTCGAGGGGGACACCGGACAGGTTTTTGGACATTTGGAGTCCGTGGCTAGAGGCGGGATAGGACTGCCATAAATTCTATTACTGGAGGGACTCGGACATCGGAGGAATGTGTGTGTTTGAGTGTGCTCATGTGGTTGTATGGTGGGCCTCTGACTGGGGTATGAAATGGGGAGGTGCATTCTGTTTACATTTCTGTATATACGAGGATATGCATACAGAATTTCCCCACAGGTGAAACATGACTTTAACATGAATTAATCTATTGTTATGATGTGGGGAGGAGCGGTTGATTTGCATTATACATGATTATGGATGCTACCTTTTGTATATTTGGAAAAGTTGTTGTTTTTGCTTGTCTACCGTTTTGCATTCTTTACAAAATTCTTTCAAAAATAAAAAACTTAAAAAAAAAAGATATGGAGCCCGAAAGTCAAAAGTTCAAAACATTGTTACCCTTTTGCTTGTCAGTGTAACTGAAGATAATTTTCTATTACTGTATATATAATTTAATAAGGGGAGCACAAACGGTATAATGATTGTAAACTTTCCCTTTTAGTTCTGGTTGATTGTTTGAAAATTTTGTCAAAATCGATATTTCAATGAATAATAAAACCCTTATCATCTACTAGAAGCACATGTGACCTGTGTGTAGCTATATGTAGTATATTGTTGGATCTCACTATCCATGAAAGCAATATGGTAGCAATATATATCTCCAGTTGTATATGCTCCATCAATGTAAAGCTTGAAGTAGTATCTCTGATTGTACTATACTGTACAATTTGATTGCTTTATGTCAATGTTTACATAGTTGCAAATGTGGGAATCCATTTTTTTCATTACCATGTCCTTGCTTTGAACAGACAATATACTCATTGAAATATTGCTTTATTCAGCTGTGGAACTGCCTTTTAAATTTCCAATTTAGAACTAGTGTTTTCTCGTGCGTGGAATAACATCCATTTATTGCCAATTGGTTGTGAAGTAATTAACAATACACAAAAATACACCATGTTTTCAAATGCGAACACTACTTTCCTTTATACTATGCTGAACATGTATAAGGCAGTAATTACAGTCATTCATGGCCGTTTCCATTTGTGGTTATGACTGCTCTATGGCATAATTTTCCTTTCTGAAAGGCTTTATAGGATTCATTTACCCTTATTACATCCTGTGGATGACCTGGCTGAACTCTTGATCTTTAAGTGAACAAGTATTTTCAACTGATTTTTTTTTTTATCAGACTTAGAAATCTACTGCCTTGTGTAATAACTCAGAAAAATCTTATTTAACATGTCAGCTGGTATTCATCTTTTTATTATTTTATTGTTTAAATGTCACTAAAGTTAGCATATAGCTTCTTCATGGACAGAAAATTGGTTTAAGGTTTAAATGTGTGATTCTGTTAGGTTCACACTATTGTTATTTCAGACACAACCCATCATAAGGGTTCTGACAAGAATAATGGCTTGAAACCTTTCAGAATTCATACCTATGGATGACTAAAAGCAATAAGATGAAGGAGAAAGGTAACAACTGCGATTGGGAAATACAGTAGAAATAAGCAATGTAGCAAGTGTAACATTTATGATCCTATATTTGTATATCATTAAATGTAATGAATAAAGTAACTAGTGTATTTAACTAGTCTAACTGAAAATCAACTAAATAAAAAAAAAAAATTAACCTTTGAGGACCAGCCTATTTTTGGGCATTGCAAAAGCCACAACATTTTTATTTTTCCTTCAATACAGCTGTATGAGGGCTTGTTTTGGGGTTCATATAATATATTGATTATGTTTTATTAATTGTTTTAGGGGTTATGCAAAAAAAGCAATTCCCTTATTGTTATTTGTATCTTTTATTGCTGTCTACCATGCAATAAAAATAGTTTACATACTGCCAATTTACAGGTCAATACAAATATGGCGATATTATATGTTTTACACTTTAAAATATTTGCACATTAAATACATGTTTTGTGAAAAAAATGTAGTCAATACATTCTACAATTTTCATCTTCATGTTGCAGAATTCTTTTTATGTGGAAATTTACTTGTGGTATGGAATTTTAGATATGCAGCATGGTAATTTCTCTTGCATATTAGTGATAGATATTCACCCTTGACTTTAATGGGGAAATACAAGCCCAAATAAATCTGCACTTAAATAAATTGTTGTTTATTTTACTGTGAATCTGCAACAAAATCCTCAGGAGTGGATGATCAGCAAAGATAAAAAAAATAAGGCAATTCTCATCTTACCAATCCCCTACTTCTTTTGTGCCAAAGCTTCTCTAGTCTTGTCCTGGACTCCTCTTACTAACTGTCATGGGGGCTGGACCCGCGACCATCCCCATGCTGCCCCGCCACCTGTACCACGCTCCTGTGTTTCCTGCTCCTGCCTGTCCCAGCTGCCACGTGCGTACCAGCTGCTTAGGACGTGTGCGACGGCTGGTCTGGATTTAAAGGGCCAGCGTGCCAGTAATTTGTCAATTGCCGGCCGCTGGTCCTATATAAGGTACACGCCTCCTGCACTCTCTGCCAGCTTGTTGGTGTGCGTTTAGTTAGTCTTGAGAGTGTTGGAGTTCCGTATTGATTACCTGTGTACCAGTCCGTTCCACTACGTTTCCTGACCTTGCCTGTTTGCCGCCTGCCCTGACCGTCTGCCAGTCTCTGACCATGAACCTCTGCCGCCCGTCCTGACCTCCTGCCTGTTCCTGAATTTGTCTCTGGATTACGATTCTGTACCATGCATACCCCGGCCTCCATCGCAGGCAAGTCACGTCAGGGGTAGCGACCTGGTAGCCTCATATCGCAGCACGTCCATCCCGCTTTGCGGCGGGCTCTGGTGATTACCGGGGGCTACTTAGACTCCGCTCCCTGGTGTGGCTTAACTATCATCGCTTGCGGTGGTCCAGCGAATCCACCAACCCGTTACACTAACCTTATGGGCCTTCAGCAACGATGTGGCAGGATGACATTGAGGTGGTGCTGCTGAGCAGAGAATTTTCTAACAATACTATTATTAATCTGGCCAGTGCATACTGCTACATAATAAGCTGCAGTTTGAACTACATGTGACAGGTTTGCTTTACAGGGGTTATCCAGTGGAAAAAATATTTTCTAAAGTTTTTTTCCATAGTTAGGCACTTTCTTTATTCATGTGCTATTATTAACTTTTCTGTTTGCTTCCTATATCAGCTGGTTAATGACAAAAAGCTCATAAGTTCATGAAGTGTAACCACTTTTTAATGATCTGGCATTAAATGGCAAAAGTGATTAGTCCGCCTAATTTCCGGGTGTATGGCATGTCGAATTAAAATATTTGGTGCATTGTGCGCCTGGCCCAATGTTTTGTAATGCGCCAAACATGTGGGGTGTTCTGGAGGCGGGTCACACCACATTCGCACTATTAGATACATTTATGAATGTGGCCCAGCAAAACTAGGCACATAACTGCTGGAACAGGCAGATCTATTTCAATATGGCCTGCCTGAGCTTGCGTTGTCGTAATGGAACTAGATGTGCCATTTGGACAAAATATGTCCCTTATTTCTCAACTTATACCAGTAAAATAATTAAAAAGTAATTTGTGATAATTAACAAGCAATATAAAATTAAATTGTATCAATTTTATAATAAATTATATAATACAAAATTAAATAAGATCCCAAAAATATACAATTATCTCCTATTAAATGAATTTACGATTTATATAATCTAAAATTAATTTATAATTAAATAATATAAATTAATTAAACCAATACAGCATCTAACATAAATCCTGTTCTCAATTGTGTATTTATGGCATTAGCGTAGTGTTATCAGTGATTACAAACACATCATAGCAAGCTAGAAATAAAGAAAAGGTGTTATCAATGAATAGAAACTATGGCAGTGATCTTGCATGTTGCATCACGTCTCAACAAAACCTGTGGTGTGGTGGCTATTATTGTATGTCAAATACACGTTTGCCAGATTACTAATGTGCCATGGCGCAGCAAAGACAGATGTGAGGCGTATTACACACTGAAAAAAGACGCAAAAAATTGTATCAAGGCATCAGGTTTCATACATGTGTCTACACACATAGGAAACAGCCCAGGAGATCAGATGACCAATGGGGTTTGGCTTTGTTCAGGGCAGTCGTAGATACCACACCCCTTTTGTGCTGTGTCCTAAGGCGTAAACATAAGCTAGGAAACAGAGGGCATGTGCTACGATTAAAGGGATTCTCCGGGAAAAGAAGAAAAACAAATAAATAAACTACATGTCGTAATGAAAAATGTCTAAATACCTTTAATTAGAAAAGTCTGCCCATTTTGTCTAGGGGATAATCATTATAGAAGAAGAAAATGACTGCTCGGCTCCTTCCTCAGCAAAAACCTGTCCTAAAATGCAGAATATAGGCAGTAGGACAGGGTTTGTGAGTTACTTCCTGGTTAGGCTGACTGGCATAACTGAACATGTGTGCTGTGCTCAGTCAGCCTGACGGACAGTTCTGCAATATAGAAAGGAGACTGAGACTGTATTATCAATGAATCATCCTGTTTCCTCTGAAGAGGTCCTGGCAGCACTATCAACTGATTAAAAAAATGAACAGCTCACTGAGAGCTGGCAGTTTTCTGAGATGTTGTATTAAAAAACAAAACTCCTTGTCTTACAGAGGTGGTAAAGTGACAGAGCTTTTGTTTCAAATAAAAGTGTGCATATATATGTTTTTATACATTGCTACGTGTATATATATATATATAATATATATAATATATATATATTATATATTATATAATATATATAATATATATTTAATATATTAATATATATATAATATTTTATATATATATATTGTAGGGATTAGCTCAAAGGGAAGCAGTCCTTTAGTGTGAAACACGGCAAGGTTTATTGTAGCACTCCACAGAACATGAAAAGTAAACGGCAGGCTTGCTTCAGCCACACAAAAAGACATCCGAAAACACAGTCACTGGTATCAGTACAGTACCGTACTCGGGATCCCTGGGCAAGGAAACCGCATACAGGTTTCAGTCTCTCTCTCTCTTGAGTGCAAGGCCCAGCTCTGGCTTTCATGCAAACATTCGCTCCTCTGAGCAGTTTGACCAAGGTAGGGAACCACACCCCCTCTCACCTGAGCCTGCTGGCCTTATATAGGGCTGGTAAGCCCAGGAATGGATGTGGGAGCAGCCCATCCCACCCAACTCTACAGACTGCTCCAATAAAGCCCGACCCAGATCACGGCATTACTGCCATACTACACATACAAAACCTGTGTCAGTGGCCTGCTGCCACTGACACCAAAACAAATAGGCTTTATTTCACCGATCCTAGGCAGATCGGTGACACATAACGTCCGTCAATAACTGCACCTTGTGCCTTCCTACAATATATATATTATATATTATGTGTATGTATATATATATATATATATATATATATATATATATATACACATTGCTTGCTTTCTCACGCAAACTTTTTAAAGGGGTTTTCTCATTAGGGACGTATCTCTCCACCCAGTAGGCATGCCTTGAAGACTGCTGACATCATTATTCTGTGTAAGAAGTGGAAGGGAGAGGATGTCTGTTCTCACGTCTGCAGAGCTGTCACCTCCTTTCAGAAGCTCCTTGTAGCCCGAACACCTGCATTGTTGTAAACAGTTATACATACAACCTGAACTGATGAAACAAATGTAAGGAATGCACTCTGCTCCCCCTCTACCTCCTGCCTGATAACAGAGGGGGGAGCAGGGGGCATTTCTCACATTTGTTTAATCATTTCAGGCTGTATGTATTACTGTGTATAAGGCTGTGTTATATGGGGGGAGAGTGAATCTAGCATCTAGAGACTCAGTAATTACCCAAAGCCCTTATTTTTACTGTCCCCATCATTACAGATATTCTCTTTGTAGTGAGAAATCCCCTTTAAGGATAGGAGGGAGGAAGATAAACATGTACTTAGAAAACATATATGTTTTTAAACATGGTAGACCATGGTTTTGGATGTGTCTCAAAAACAGTATCTAAATGCAAGCTCCGTCAGATGGAGTCAAAAATATGCACTTTCGACTTTATGTTTCTCCCCATTGCCCCAATGACAAATTCAAAAATTTCCCTTTTGGGGATTACTTTTTTTTGTAAAAACCCAAACGTATTTTTTTAAACCCTATCATCAAACGCTGGGGGAAAACCCAAACCCTTAGAAGAAATTAAACGTTAAATCAGGGGAAACAACTGAGGGAACTTGGTAAAAAATAAACAACAAACTCATCCAGACACCAAGGTGACAACCAGTAGGCAGTCAATTAGCGTCATGAGAGGAAATGTTACAAATGTGTACAAATGTAAGGCACATGGGGATAGTAAAAACCAAACCCTGAAATCCAAATAACCCAATCCCCTTGTGGGCCTTTGTTGGGTTAAATAAAAATTTAGTTATCCAATATTCTTTTTTAAAACCCAAAGGTATTTTGTAGGGCCAAAAAAAACTGAAAAAAGCAATCGCTTTTTGGGAGATTTTCCTCATGGAGAATTTTGCTTATTTTGGCTTTTTTTTCTCAAGTCATTTTTAAAAAGTCTCTTTAATAAATCCGGATGGGGGCTAAATTGGACCTAAGCTTTTTTTCCTACAAGATTTTTTGGGCATATTTTTACGGGTACAATACATCTGAAATTTTTTGAATACACTTTTTAAATTCAATTTCTTACTTGAATCTAGTGAAGATCAAAAAATTTCCTTTGGGAACACAGTTTAAAAATTTTTCCCCCAAATTTTTTTGGAAAAAAACAACCCCTCAGTACCTAATTACAAAAGATCCCCTTTTTTTCCCCCACAAAGGGTATCCCTCCCCCAACGGAAAATATTGCGGCACGTATTGTACGAAACGAAATTTAACCCGGGTTTTTTAAAAACGTATGTGCTGGTCAGAGCATACTTCTAAAGTGGGGTGTGGGTGCAGGCCCCATTCACTGTCATTACCCCACAAGCGTAAGCACGGGCGAAGAAGAAAATTATCATTTCCTCTCCAGGAAAAACAATATGCATGAAAATTGTACATCGGGAGAGACCGACGTAATTAATATTTCTCTGTGAGAGCATAAATTTACGAAAATTTTTGAGCTCAGTTGGGGGCAAATTGAAAAACAAACGCCAAAATGCACCAGGGAAATTTTCCCCCCCTTTTTGAACATACCCTAACTTTCATATATCTTGATATAAATAGTAGTACAAAATGTTTCTATGAAAGTTTGAGATAAAATATGCTTCAGTGAAAAAAGATGGCAATCCAGATTAGATAAATGTCAGCCAAGTGCAAAAATTTCAGTAATAGTGACCAATCATGAAATGTGTATGGTGGCTTACTTATTCTTTTCCAACCCAGGACATTAGGGTAGGTAAGAAAACAGGGAATTTTAATTTTTCCCCTGCCTTTATCATTTTGTTCAATTAAAAAAAAAAAAAGCCAAAGAGGGGTCCCCGGCCAAAAGCTCACCTATCCTCTGCCAATGAAGAACACTTTTATGGGAATGGGGGGTCTCTGCTTGGCATTTAGGTTTGACATCTATATTGGTCTTACACATAAAAATTACAAAAGGGAAAAACTATTAAAAAAAAAACATGATCTTACAAAAGAACTTAATTAAATTAAACCCCATGGGCCCAAAGATTACCCTTTAAAACCCCTTATCCCCAAAAACATTACAAACCCTTTAGCATGGAAAGCAATTTTTCTGGGACTAAATCTCTATAATGCAGTGTTAAGTAAATATTTCCTTACTTTTTCATATTGACATGGAATCTAAAAGAAAATGTTGCCATATACTTCAATGTGATATTAAGATGCATTTGGACATACCATAACAAACATATCAAAAATTGCGGAAAATTGATAAACACTACAATCAACTGGACCCAAATAAAAACCCCCAGGAACCACTCATCAAAAAGGAATGAGTTAAAAGGGTGGGGGGAAACCAAAACCATAAAAAAAAATGGGGATACCTAACAGGGTTTTTTCAACACCTACACATTTGGAGGCCTGACTACCCAAATTAGTGGGGCAAATCTACCTACCTTTAATTTTTGGGGTCTACCAAACCAATTTTGTTTTAATTTTGGGGGCTGCCTACTAATAAAAAGGGCTATAAGAAAATACCCCACCCTACATTGGGGGCTTACCTACCATATATCTGGGGGCAAAAAAGAAAATTAGAATTTAGGGCCCCAAAAAAAGGGGGTTTTTATACTGTCTGGGGGCACTTTTTACAGTTTCCAAAAGGGGTTGGCAATAATTATTACCATTGATGCTGGAAAGGTGAAAGGGGCCGAAATATTTGTTTCACTAATTCTGCCCAGATAGTTTTTTTACTTGAAGAAGTTTTTCCAACAGCTGTATAGACCAGATTAGAGAGAAAAAAAAGTAAGTGAACAACTCATTAACCCCTTACTGCCGGAGCCAGTTTTGGCCTTCCCGACAGAGCCCTGGTTTTAAAATCTGACATGTGTCACTTTATGTGAGAATAACTTTTTGAAAACTTTTTTCCTATCTAAAATTTATTTTAAGGGTTGTTTTTCTTGTGACACATTGTGCTTTAAGTTTTAAATAATAATTTTTGGGCCAAAAAATCCTTGTTTTTTTTGTGAAAAATATCAAAATATCATGAAAAATGGGGCCAAAAATGGCAATTTTAAAAGGGTTCAAAAATATTTTGCGTGAAAGACAAATAGTTATTCCCTCAAAAAAAGTTTATAACTAGCATCCCACCAATGTCACTGTAGGGTTTGGGACATTTTTTTAAAAATTTTTTTTTTTTTTTACCACATTAAGGGGGTTAGAAATAAGTATAAAATTTTTTACATTTTTAAGAAAAAATTTGCAAAATGAATTTTTTTTTTGGGGCCGGGTCCAGTTTCCCACTGACTTGAGGGGGCTGCATTTTAAAAAACCCCAAAAAATGACCCCATCTAAGAAAATACACCCTTAAAGTATTCAAAAAAGCATTTAAGAAGTTTGTTGACCCTTTAGATATTTCACAGAAATTAAAGCAAAGTGGAGATGAAATTTCAAAATTTCACTTTTTTTGCAGGTTTTCAATTTGTATTCATTATTTACTGGAACACAGTAGATGTAACCATGGAAATGCAGCTTAATATTGATTCCTCAGATTCTGACGTTTTCAGAGATATCCCATATGTGGCCCTAATGCGCTATTTGGCTCAACCACAAGCCTCAGAATAGGAGGAGCACCTACCGGACTCTGGGGTCTCATTTTCGTTACAATTTTATTTAGGCGAAATTTTAGGTTTGCGGACATCCTAAGGTGCCAAAACCTGATAAACTCCCCTAAAAAGACCACATATTGGAAACAACACCCTTTACGGAATATATCCAGAGGTGCAGTGAGTATATCGACCCCACAGGTGTTTCACAATTTTTTTTAGCATTCGGCTCTGAAAATAAAAAATAAAAAAAATTCCAATAATCTGCATTTTAGCTGAAAATGTTTAATTTTTACAAGGATTCCTGGAAAAAAGCACCCCAAATTGTGTTATGCAATTTCTCCAAGTTTCGGCAATACCTACATGTGGGTGTAAACTGCCGTTTGGGCGATAACAGGATGAACAAGCGAGGAGCGCAATATGGCTTTTGGAACGCAGATTTTGGTGGGTCCATGTCGCATCTGCAAAGCCCCCAAAGTACTAGAACAGGTGAAACCTTCCAGAAGTCGCCCCATTTTGGATTCAACACCCCTCATGGATCTGATCTAGGGGTTTATTTTGCATTTTGGGCGCACAATTGTTTCATAGTTTTTTTTAGCATTGGGCTATGAAAATGGGGGGAGGAAAAAAACGCTTTTCCGCCATTGTTTTGGGGCTTCATTTTTACAGTATTCGCCATACGGGATAAATGACAGGATAACTTTACTATGGGGGTTGGTACAATTACAATGATATAAATTTTATATAGTTTATGTTTTATTACTTTTACACAATAGAAGTGAGTTTATAAAAAGTTGCGTTTTTGTGTTGTCCTATTCTGACAGCCATAACTTTTTCAATTTTTTGTATATGGAGCTGATTGTGGGCTTGTTTTTTTGTGAGATAAGTTGATGTTTTTATTGGGGGCATATGATGCTTTGATCCCTTTTTATTAAGGTTTTAGTATGGCATTTTGAACAAAATACAGCAATCCTGGTAGTGTTTTTTATTTTTATTTTTTACAGCGGTCACTGTGCGGTATAAATGCCATGACAGCTTTACTCAGCAGGTTCATATGATTATAGCAATACCCAATTTGTATATTTTTTTAATGTTTTACTGCTTTTATGCAATAAAAACACTTTTATTCGAAAGGAAAACACGTTTTGGCATCGCCATAGTCTGAGAGCCATAACTTTTTGATCTTTCTGTGTATGGAGTTGTATAGGGGCTTCTTTTTTGCGGGATGAATTGACATTTTTATAGGTATCATTTTTGGGGAGACAGGGCTTTATGATCGCTTTTAAATCCGCTTTTTTGGAAGGCAGGGTGAAGAAAATACTGCAATTCTAGCAGTGTTTTTTATTTTTATTTTTAATAGCGCTCACCGTGCAATATCCGTGACAAGTTAGTTTTACTCTGTGGGTTGAGGCGATTACGGCGATACCCAATATATATGGTTTTTTATGTGGAAGCACAATTTTTTTTGTGTTTTTATTGTGTAAAACAATATTTATGCTATCAGCATCGCTATCAGCATCGCTATCAGAGCTGTGTAAGGACTTTTTGTTTGCGGGATGAACTGACGTTTTAATTGGCACCACTTTGATGTTGATATGAGTTTTTGATGACTTTTTACTCCATTTTATGTGCTGCAGGATGAACAAAAATCGCAATTCTGTGACTGTTTTTTTTTTTTTTTTTTTTAAAATGGCGTTCCCCGTACGGGTTAATTAACATGGCTGTTTTATAGGGTGGGTCGCTACGCCCGGCGATACGAAATATGGGTACTTTATTTATTTTTGATCTTTTTGGGGACGATTGCCGTTTGTAAAGGGGGAAAGGGCGGTGTACGTGTTTTTATTTTATTTTTTGTGTTTTACTTTTTTACACTTTTTTTTTATTCTTTCACACATATTTCACCAGGGGGGAATTGTATGAACGATTGTCAAATCGTTCATACAATAGGAGATCAGCACACAGTTTATAGCTGTGTACTGGTGTCCATAGCAACTGTCAGTCACGCTGCCCACAATGCATTGTGGGCAACGTGACGTCACCAGACAACCCGGATGCTGTTATTCAGCATCCGGGTTGTCTGGTAGGAGATCAGTAGTGGCGCTGAGCGCCGTTACTGCGCCGGGATCGCGGGCAGCAGGAGCTCACTCCTGCCGCCCGCAGCTGCGATGTCGCGACCACGATGTCGTGACTTCGAAGGGTTAATCCCCCACGGCTGGAGCACACTGCTGGGGGATGCGGCATGATGCCAGCGGTAATATACCGCTGGTTCCATGCCGCAATCTTGTGCGCTCCGCTTGTGAGCGCGCAAGATCGCCATGACGTACCCATACGTCAATTTGCGGAACCCCTACCCGACCTTGACGTATGGGTACGTCAAATGTCGGTTAGGGGTTAAAGAAGATGTCACCTGTCAGTCACTGGATGTAACTGTATTGTAATCATTTATACAACTGCAGAGAACCTACATGAAATGGTATCTAACACAATATGGTCACTGTATGATGGCAATATTAAAGTGTTTTGTTCAGTAACTTTATTGTGGCGTTTTTCACTAACTATATGGTGGCGACATGTCTT
>JAODAL010040211.1:0-37122 GCA_025379985.1 Phyllomedusa bahiana
AAACACGCATTGTAACACGCTACAAACTACTATTTTGTGGGCCCCAATTTTTGGCGCAATTTACATCCAGGTTAATAAGCTTGTTTTGGGGGTGGGCTGACAAAAAAACCGTCTTTTTCAAGCCAAAAAAATAAATTTTTCCTGAGCCAATTACAAACAAAGGTTAATTCAACTTATCCTTTTTTGTTGGCGTAGAAAACACCAAAATTTTAACACCACAAAGCTACTATTTTGTGGGGCTCAAATTCTTTGGCGCAATTTACATCCAGGGTTAAAAAGCGTTGTTTTGCGGTGTGCTGACAAAAAAAAACCCTCTTTTTTAAGCAAAAAATATAAATTTTTCTGTACCAATTCACAAGCAAAAGGTTTTTTACAAATGATTCTTTTTTTGTGGCTAGAAAACACCCAATTTGTAAAAACGCACAAAGCTACTATTTTTTGGGCTCAATTCTTTGGGGCAATTTACACCCCCGGGGGTTTAAATTAAGGTTTTTTGCTGGTTGCTGCAAAAAAACCGCTTTTTTAAGCCCCAAAAAATATAAATTTTTCCTGTAGCCAATTCACAAACAAAGGTTAATTACAAAGTATCTCTTGTTGTGTTGCATAGAAAACACGAAATTTTAACACGCCACAAAGCTACTATTTTGTGCGGCTCAATTCTTTGGCGCAATTTACATCCAGGGGTTAATTAAGCGTTTTTTGCTGGGGTGCTACCCAAAAAAAAACCCTCTTTTTCAACGCCAAAAATATATAAATTTTTCCTGTAGCCTAATTCACAAGCAAAGTTAAATTACAAATGTATCTCTTGTTGTGTGGGGTAGAAAACACGCAATTGTAACACGCTACAAACTACTTTTTGTGGGCTCAATTCTTGGCGCAATTTTACATCCAGGGTTAATTAAGGTTGTTTTCTGGGTGTGCTGACCCAAAAAAACCGTCTTTTTCAACGCCAAAATATAAAAAATTTTTCCTGTAGCCCAAAATTTACAAGCAAAGGTTAATTACAACTGTATCTCTTGTTTGTGGCGTAGAAAACACCAATTTTTAAAAACGCTACAAAGCTACTATTTGTGCGGGTCAATTCTTTGCCAATTACATCCAGGGTTAATTAAGCTTGTTTTGCTGGTGTCTGACAAAAAAAACCGTCCTTTTTCAACGCCAAAATATATAAAATTTTTCCTGTAGCCTAATTTCACAAGCAAAGGTTAATTACAACTGTATCTCTTGTTGTGTGGCGTAGAAAACACGCAATTTTTAACACGCTACAAAGCTACTAGTTTGTGCGCTCAATTCTTTGGCGCAATTTACATCCAGGGGTTAATTAAGCATTGTTTTGCTGGTGTGCTGACAAAATAAAACCGTCTTTTTAACGCCAAAATATATAAATTTTTCCTGTACCTAATTCACAAGCAAAGGTTATTACCCAAATGTATCTCTTGTTGTGGCGAAAAACACGCAATTGTAACACGCTACAAAGCTACTAGTTGTGCGGCTCAATTCTTTGCGCAATTTACATCCAGGGGTTAATTAAGCGTTGTTTTGCTGGTGTGCTGACAAAAATAAACCGTCTTTTTCAACGCCAAAATATATAAATTTTTTCCTGAAGCCAAATTCACAAGCAAGGTTAATTACAACTGTATCTCTTGTTGTGTGGCGTAAAAACACGCAATTGTAACACGCTACAAAGCTACTATTTTGTGCGGCTCAATTCTTTGGGGCAATTTACATCCAGGGGTTAATTAAGCGTTGTTTTGCTGGTGTGCTGACCCAAAGAAACCGTCTTTTTCAACGCCAAAATATATAAATTTTCCTGTAGCCTAATTCACAAACAAAGGTTTAATTACAACTGTATATTCTATTTGTTTGGCGTAGAAACACGCAATTGAAAACACGCTACAAAAGCTACTAGTTTATTGTGCGGCTTCAATTCTTTGGCGCAATTTACATCCAGCGGGGTTAATTAAGCGCATTTTTTGCTGGTGTGGCTGACAAAAATAAACCGTCTTTTTCAACGCCAAAATATATAAAATTTTCCTGTAGCCTAATTCACCAAGCAAAGGTTAATTACAACTGTACTCTTGTTGTGTGGTGTGACAACACGCATTGTAACCACGCTAACAAAGCTACTATTTTGTGGGGCTCAATCTTTGGCGCAATTTACATCCAGGGTGTAATTAAGCGTTGTTTTGCTGGTGTGTGCTGACAAGAAATAAACCGTCCTTTTTCACGCCAAAATATATAAATTTTTTCCTATAAGTATAGCTAATTCACAAGCAAAGGTTAAATTACAAACTGAACTCTTGTTGTGTGGCGTAAAAAACACGCAAATTGTAACACGCTACAAAGCTACGTAAGTTTTGTGCGGCTCAATTCTTGGCGCAATTTTTCATCCAGAGTTAATTAAGCATTGTTTGCTGGTGTGCTGACAAAAATAAACCGTCTTTTTCAACGCCAAAATAAAAATATAGAAATTTTTCCTGAGCCTAATTCACTAACCAAGTTAAGTTACAACTGTATCTCTTGTTGTGTAGCGTAGAAAACACGCCAATTGTAACTCGCTACAAAGCTACTAGTTTGGTGCGCATCAATTTCTTTGGCGCAATTTCATCCAGGGGTTAATAATCGTTGTTTTAACTGGTGTGCTGAAAAAAATAAAACCGTCTTTTTTCACGCCAAAACATATAATTTTGTCCTGTACCTAATTCACAAGCAAAGGTTAATACAACTGTATCTCTTGTTGTGTGGCGTAAGAAAACACCACATTGTAACACGCTACAAAGCTACTCGTTTGTGGAGCTCAATTCTTTGGCGCATTTACAGTAACAGAGGTTCATAAAGCATTTTTTTTGCTGGTGTGGCTGACAAAAATTAAACCGTCTTTTTTCAACGCCAAAATATGAAATTTTTCCTGTAGACTAAAAAAATCACAAGAAAGGTAATTACAACTGTATCTCTTGTTGTGTGGCGTAGAAAACACGCAATTGTCAACACGCTACAAAGCACTAGTTTGTGCGGCTCATTCTTTGGCGCAATGTACATCCAGGTTAATTAAGCGTTGTTTGCTGGTGTGCTGACAAAAATAACCGTCTTTTTCAAACGCCAGAACCATATATTTTTTCCTGTAGCCAAATTCACAAGCAAAGGTTTTAATTACAACTGTATCTCTGTTGTGTGGTTGTAAACAACTCGCAATTGTAACACGCTACAAACTACTAGTTTGTGAGCTCAATTCTTTGCGCAATTTAAATCCAGAGGTTTAATAAAGCATTGTTTTGCTGGTGTGCTGACAAAAATAAACCGGCCTTTTCAAACGCCAAAATATATAAATTTTTCCTGTAGCCTAATTCCACAAGCTAAGGTTAATTACACACGGTATCTCTAGTTGTGTGGCGTAGAAAACACGCAATTGTAACCACGCTACAATCTACTATTTTTGGGCTCATTCTTTGGCGCAATTTACTCCAGAGGTTTAATTAAGCTTTGTTTTGCTGGTGTGCTGACAAAAATAAACCGTCTTTACAACGACAACATATATAAATTTTGTTTTCCTGTACCAAATTCACAAGCAAAGGTTATTTTAACAACTGTATAGTTTTTGTGTGCGTAAAAACATGCAATTTGTAACACGCTACAAAGCAACTAGTTTGGCGGCTCAATTCTTTGGTCGCATTTATATCCAGGGGTTCATTAAAGCGTTGTTTTGCTGGTGTGCTGACAAAAATAACCGTCTTTTGCAACGCCAAAATATATAAATTTTTCCTGAGCCTAATTCACAAGCAAAGTAATTTTTACAACTGTATCTCTGTTTGTTGGTGTAAGGAAAACACGCAATTGTAACACGCTACACAAGCAACTATTTTTGGGGCTCATTCTTGGGCGCAAATTTACTCCAGGGGTTAAATAAGGTTGGTTTGCTGTGTGCTGACAAAAAATAAACCGTCTTTTCAACGCCAAAATATTAAATTTTTCCTATAGCCTAATTATTCCACAAGCAAAGGTAATTGAACAACGTATCTCTTTTTTGTGTGGCGTAAAAACACGCAATTAACACACGCTACAAAGCGAACTAGTTTGTGCGGCTCAATTTTTTTGGCGCAATTTTACATCCAGGAGTTAATTAAGCGTTGTTTTGCTGGTGGCGACGAAAAAAAACCGTCTTTTTCAACGCCAAAAAATATATAAATTTTTTCCTGTATAACTAAATCACAAGCAAAGGTTAATTACAACTGTAATCTCTTGGTTGTGTGCGTAGAAACACGCAAATGGTAACACGCTACAAAGCTACTGAGGTTGTGCGGCTCAATTCTTTGGCGCCAATTTACATCCAGGATTAAATTAAGCATTGTTTTGCTGGTGTGCTGACAAAAATAAAGCAAACCGCCTTTTTTCAACGCCAAAATATATAAATTTGTCCTTATCCTAAGTCACAAGCAAAGTTAATTAACAACTGTATCTCTTGTGTGTAGCGTAGAAAACACGCCATTGTAACACGCTACAAAGCTAACTAGTTTGTGCGGCCTCAATTCTTTGGCGCTATTTACATCCAGGGGTAATTAACGTTGTATTGCTGGTGGTGCTGACAAAATAAACCGTCTTTTTCAACGCCAAACATATAATTTTTTTCCTGTAGCCTAATATTCACAAGCAAAAGGGTTAATTACGAACTGTATCCTTGTTGTGTGGCGTAAAAACACCAATTGTAACACCGCCCCTTTTTTCAAAAGCTACTAGTTTGTGAGCTTCAATTCTTTGGCGCAATTTACATCCAGAGGTTAATAAAGCATTGTTTTTGCTGTGTGCTGACAAAAATAAACGTCTTTTCAACGGCCAAAAATGTATAAATTATTTCCTGTACCTAATTCACAAGCAAATGTTAATTACAACTGGACTCGTTGTTGTGTGGCGTCGAAAACACGCATTGTAACACGCTACAAAGCTACTATTGTGGGGCTCATTCTTTTGCGCAATTTACATCCAGAGGTTAATTAAGCGTTGTTTTGCTGTTGCTGACAAAATAAACCGTTTTTTTCAACACAAAATATATAAATTTTCCTGTAGCCAAATTCCAAGCAAAAGGTTAATTACAACTGTAATATCTTTGTTGTGTGGCGTATAAAACAACCAATTTTGTAACACGTACAAAGCTACTAGTTTTGTGCGGCTCAATTCTTTGGCGCATTTAGTACATCAGGGGTTAATTCACGTTGTTTTTGCTGGTGTGCTGACAAAAATAAACGTCTTTTTTCAACGCCAAAATATATAAATTTTCCTGTAGCCTAATTCACCAAGCAAAGGTAATTACAAACTGTATCTCTTGTTGAGTGGTGTAGAAAACCCGCAATGTAACACGCCTACAAAGCTAATATTTTGTGGGCTCAATTTTGGCGTAATTTATATCCAGGGGTTAATTAAGCGTTGTTTTGCTGGTGTGCTGACAAAAATAAACCGTCTTTTTCAACGGTCCAATATATAAATTGTTCCTGTAGCCTAATACACAACAAAAAAACAGGTTAATACAACTGTATCGCTTGTTGTGTGGTGTAAGAAAACACGAAACCCCTCAATTGTAACACGATACCAACTACTATTTGTGGGGCTCAATCTTGGCGCAATTTACATCCTGGGGTTTAATTAAGCGTTGTTTTTTTGCGGGTGGTGCTGACAAAAATAAACCGTCCTTTTCACGCCAAAATATATAAATTTTCCTATAGCCTAATTCACAAGCGAAAGGTTAATTACAACTGTATCTCTTGTTGGTGGGCGTAGAAAACAACGCAATTAGTAAAAACACGCTACAAACTACTTCAGCTGTGCGGCTCAATTTTTGGCGCAATTGAACATCCAGAGTTAATTAAGCGTTGTTTTGCTGGTGTGCTGACAAAAATGAACGGCTTTTTTCACGCCAAAATATATAAATTTTCCTGTAGACTAAATCACAAGCCAAAGGTTAATTACAACTGTACCTTGTTGTGTGGCGTAAGAAAACACGCAATTGGTAACTCGCTACAATGCTACTAGTTTGTGCGGGCTCAATTCTTTTGGCGCAATTTACATCCAGGAGTTAATTAAGGCCCAAAATTTGTTTTGCTGGTGTGCTGACAAAAAATAAACCATCTTTTTCAACGCCAAAATATATAAATTTTTCCTGTAGCCTAATTCACAAGCAAATTAATAACAACCTGTAATCTCTTGTTGTGTAGCAAGAAAACAACGCAATGTAACACGCTACAAAAGCGACTAGTGTTGTGCGGCTCAATTCTTTGGCGCAATTTACATCCAGGTTTATTAAGCGTTGTTTTGCTGGTTTGCTGACAAAAAATAAACCGTCTTTTTCAAAAGCGACAAAAAATAAATTTTCCTGTAGTCCAAATTCACAAGCAAAATTAATTACAACTGTATATCTTTTTGTGTTGGCGTAGAAAACAGACGCAATTGTACACACGCTACAAAGCTACTATTTGAGCGGCTCAATTTTCTATTGGCGCAATTTACTTCCAGGTGTTATTTAAGCGTTTTTTTTGTTGTGTGCTGACAAAAATAAACCTCATTTCAACGCCAAAAATATAAAATTTTTCCGGTAGCCCTAATACTCGAAAAGCAAAGGATATATTACAACTGTATCTCTTGTTTTTGTGTGGTGTAGAAAACACCAATTGTAACAACGCTACAAAGCTACTATTTTTGGGCTCAATTCGTTGGCGCAATTTACATCCAGTGGTTAATTAAGCGTTTGTTTTGCTGTGTGCTAGACAAAAATAAAACCGTTCTTTTTCAACGCCAAATATATAAATTTTTTTTTCCTATAAGCCTAATGCACAAGCAAAGGTTATTACACTGTAACTCTTTGGTGTGCGTAGAAAAAACACGCAATTGTAACACGCTACAAAGCTACTATTTGTGCGCTGCAATTCTTTGGCGCAATTACATACCAGATTAATTAAGGCATGTTTTGGCTGGTGTGCTGACAAAATAAACCGTCTTTTTGTCAACGCCAAAATATATAAATTTTTTTTCCTGTAGCCAAATTCAAAGCTAAGGTTAATTAAACTGTATCTCTTTGCTTGGTGTAGCGTAGAAAACACTCAATTGTAACACGCTACAAAGCTACTAGTTTGTCTGCCAATTTCTTGGCGCAATTTAACATCCAGGGGTTAGATTAAGTCGTGTGTTTGTACACTGGTGTGCTGACCAAAAATAAACCGTCTTTTTCAACGCCAAAACATTAATTTTTTTCCTGTTGCCTAATTCACAAAGCAAAGTTAATTACAATGTATCTCATGTTGTGGTGGCTAGAAAACACGCAATTGTAACACGCTACAAATGCTACTATTTTGTGGAGCTCAATTCTTTGGGCGCAATTTACATCCAGAGTTAATAAAGCTTGTTTTGCTGGTGGCTGACAAAAATAATCCAGTCTTTTCAACGCCAAATATATAAATTTTTCCGGTAGCCTAAATTTCACAGAGCCAAGAAGGTTAATTACAACTGTATATCTATTTTGTGTGGCTAGAAAACACGCAAAATTGTAAACGCTACAAAGCTACTAGATGTGCGGCTCAATTCTTTGGCGCAATTTAATCCAGTGTTCATTAAGCGTTGTTTTGCTGGTGTGCTGACAAAAATAAACCGTCTTTTTTTCAACGGCCCAAATATATAAATTTTTCCTGTAGCCTAATTCACAAGCAAAGGTTAATTACAACTGTATCTCTTGTTGTTGTGGCGTAGAAAACACCAAATTGTAACACGCTACAAAGCTCTATTTTTGTGGGCCAATTCTTTGGCGCAATTTACATCCAGGGGTTAATTTAGCGCTGTTTTGCTGGTGTGCTGACAAAAATAAAACCGTCCTTTTTCAAACCCAAAATATATAAATTTTTCCTGTAGCCTAATTCACAAGCCAAGGTTAAATTAAGCCGTTTGTGCTTTTACATTTAGTAAAAACACAACAGTGTTTTTTACGACACATACAAGTAAATTTTTCTAGCAATTGTAATCCAAGGGTTACCCAAGCTTGTGACTTACAGGTTTCATTTGGGAGTCAAAAACAGGGTGTATATTTATCATATACGATATCATCATCAAACAGTGTCTGTAATTTTCGAACAACAACAGGAAAAAAAATGTCAGACAGAGAAGTCGCAGGCTCTGCAACTGAGTGGCAGTGGCACAAACATTCCTGGAACAGGCCCAGGTTACAGCACAGGCAGGGGACGTCGCAGCAGGGGTCCACTCGGGAGGCCACAACGGCCGCTGTCATCCTAGCGGCGAGTGTGTTGTTTTCTGCAACCCCAAGGGTTCTTGATGTTGACTAGGGACATCCTCTGCACTCCCGATTACATCTTGACAACCCCACCCCAGAGTCGGTGGGAACCTCCAACACACCCTTAGTTTTGCCATGGCCCGTGAGCGGTCAGCGGCCCTCACCTGTCCTCAGCCTACCTCTGTCCCCATCCGGTGTCCCTACAGCTGAGATCTACTATGTGGTCTGGGCTCAGCGCCACTATATAGCGAGGATGAACAATTTGAGGAGGAGCAGTCAGCACTACTGCAGCGAAGAATTGGGGCCAATACCCCTGCGTCTTGCAGTAGGCGGGAAATATGATATGGGATGTGGCAGGGAGTCATTGTTTGAGAGTCAGCCTGGCATACCAAGACCGGGTGATGAGGACAGCAGTGACCGAAGAACACAAATAGATTGTTTATGTAGCCGACCGCACTTGGAGCCGGTGAGGCAAGGCTTCGATCATCGCAGAAAGAGGAGCGTCAGCTTGCCGCGTCAGCAGCAGCGCACCAGCAGAGTGGTCGTGTGGCCGTGAGGCCACAATAGCCAGCAGTGTGAGGTTCGGTGGCCAAGCGCGACGGGGTAAAAACCCGCTTCGCGGGTCCTAGAAATTAGCGGCACAGGGGCTCACGCGGGCAGCGGCGCAGTATGTCACTCAGTGCGGAGCGTTGGCGGTAAAATCCGATACTCGGCGGTGTGGCAGTTCTTGCTAAAACACCTGGGGGGGGGGGGGGCCGGAGAGCCGAAATATGGGGTATATGTAGAATCTGTGGGCAGAAAGTGAAGCGTGGCCAGGGAGCTAACGTTGCACCAAGGCCCTTGCGTCAACACAGCCAGCATCACCATCCGGTGGCCTGGGGAAACGTGGCTCAGATGTGGGTGGTCCATCCTGCCGCTGCAGCAACACACAGCAGCAGCGCCCAGTCAAGGCCTCCAACCACCTTCTCTGCAGAACCGAGCTGTGTTCTGCTTTGACATCATCTCCGGTCCAGATGCTCGCGTCGTATTGCTCCTCGCTACTCATTAGGCGCAAGCGTCGATCAGCCGAGCGATTGCAAAGAGACTACACAGTAATGCTCCAACCATCCTAAGGGTGCAGCAGCGACCGTGCTCCTGTCCAATTGTTGTACTGCAGTCCCTCCCTTTCCAAATGTGGACTCGTGCACATGTTCATTAGAACTAATATGGCCCCCTTTGTGCCGAGCCGAGATGGAGAGTTCCATAGCCGTAATTTACTTTTCCAAAAAGTCAGTACCCCAGCACTTCATAAATATGGTAGAACAAAGGTGGGTCAGTCCTGACTTATCGGTTTGTTCCTAGCTGCACCAGAGCGGACGTCGGAGCTGTAACTACGGTCAGGGCCAGTACATGTCCTTTTACGGCCTCACTGGGTGAATGTGCTTCCAGCCCAGCACACCCAACAACTAGGACAGGAGAACCGCTTTCTCCTCCACGTTGTCAAACATGCTGCACCTGCCCAGATGTCCGCGTCCTCCTCCTCCACCACCCCCACCATCGCAGCCTCCACAAGTACTGCTCCATCATACCACATGTGTAGGGCACAGCGGTGTCACGCAGTTCTACACCTGGCTTGCCTCGGCAAACGATAGTCCACACAGGGAGGAACTGCTCCGCGTCAATGCAGGCAAGGAAATCGATGTGTGGACTTACTCCGCGCCAACCTGCAAATCGGAACCATGTGAACGACAATGGGAGGAACATGGTGTCCGCGCGCAACGAGGAGGGATGGTCCATAGCGCCCCTGCATGGCGCATGTGGTTCTAATCTGGTTGTGAAAAGGTTCCTGAAGTCTTCCACCGATCTTCAGAACATTTGAAAATGGCCAGGAAACTGTGCATGCCATTTATCCATTTTTACGAAGCCAGGAACACCGCTCCTCAAATTGCAGCGGCAGAACGGCCTCCCCCAACACACTCTGATATGCGATGTTTTTCCACCGCTGGAATTCCAGCTGTCACAATGTTGGACCGACCTGTATGAACAGAGAAAGGCCATTAACGATTTTTTTGATGATCCAGTGCAGACAGAAGTACTCCCTGTGTAACTTTGGATGTACACCAGTGGCAGCTCATGCGTGACGACCTGCCGTTTGTTGAGGCCATTCGAGAGCGACATATTTGTCAGTCTCAGACTACGTGATGAATAACTCACTCCACTGCTTCATGCCTGGAACAGATGCGGAAGAAAATCTGTCCTGGGCAGGGACTGAGACGTGGCGACTACATCTCGTGGCCACATGAGTCCGGTGGGGACTGAAATGGAGAGGAAGGGGAGGAGGAGGGAGGAGGAGGACATTGGACAGAAGCATTGGTCCAGGGTGAAATGAGTGGATGTTCTACCCCATGGTGACAAGAGAGGAGGAGCAGGAGCAGCTGGAGGAGGTGGATTGAGATGAGGAAGATGAGCAGATGACCCCCAAGCACCGTGGCAGTATACAGTGGAAATGGAGGCAGGGAGCCCCTCGGAGGCCACTTGTGTAGAGCAGATTGCCCGCAGCATGCTTATTTGCCTGGCTAGTGACGCCGAATAGTCAGCATCCGCGAGTGATACTTCTGCTCTCCACCTTATTGGACCCTCGCTAGCCGGTCCAAAAATGGAGCCTTTTTCCTTTCCCAGCTATTGGAGAGGAAGACAAACTCAAATACTATAGGAAATCATCCGTAATCAGTAAGTCCGCTGCCTATGTGCGCACCGACCCTTCCTCTGACAAGTCAGACTGGGGGGTTCCTCAGGCTCACTTACTACTGCGATGCTAGCTGGGTGAAGGTGGGGGGGGTAGGAGCAGTACCAGCTCCATCAGTAGTAACCTAAGTCCTGGAGTCACTGATGAGCAGACTTCCTTTCACCCGCCTAGTGAGGAGGGCAGTCCCCGCCAGCACAGCAGCAGCAGCACAGGAACGTGGAGCAGGTCCCTGAACCAACAGTTGGGCCTACTTGGACAGCAACTGCCACCCAGTTAGAAGAATCGCTGGGACCTACGGGGCCGCCCAAACTTGGATGTGTGCCGAAACTTGCCGAGTTTGCCAGTGGAGAAGCTGTCCCTGCCGGCCCATTAAGTGTGGCATCAAGCGGGTGTTCAGTGCGGCGGGGCCATCGTTACCACCCAGGGACCTCTTGTCCACCGGAAATGTGGAACGACTGACGCTATGTCAAGATAATCAGGGCGTGATCGGTCCAGGATTTCCACACACCAATAGCTTAAGTCGTCAGTCTGGGTTCAAACTACCTGCCTCAGCACTATTCTATGCCGCCACCCCCGCCTATGCCACACATCTGCTGCCCAGTTTCTCCATCTGCCTACCACCAATCTTTACCAGGGACTGGATTGCCACCCACCTCAAACAATCCTGTCATTGTGCCACTCTATCTCCTCATGCTGCTGCTAGCTGTTGCTGTTGCCGTGACATCCACACTGTGTCATTGTGCCACGCCTGACCATCATGCTGCTGGGCCGAGACCTCCGTTCTCAGTCATTGGTAGCACGCTGTGGCTTCCTCCTGTTTTGCCACCTCCCAGAATGTCATTGTGCCACTCTCTGACCTCATGCGCGCTAGTGGACTCCTGCCGTGCCCTCAACACTGTGGCATTGAGCCTCTGCCTGACTTCATGCTGCTGACCGCCTTGACCCCTGCCTCTCAGTCATATGTGCCATTCTGTGGCGTCCTCCTGTTTCCACCTCCAAATGTCCATTGTCCACTGCCTGATCTCAATGCTGCTGCGGTCGTGGACCTCCACACTGTATCCATCGTTCACTCTGTGCCTATACTGTTTTTTGCCGCTCCAGAATGTCATTGTGCCACTGCCTGACCCTCATGCTGCTGCGCCGTGACCTCCGCTCGATCAGAATTGTGCCACACTGTAGCTTCCTCCTGTTTTTGCACCTCCAGAATGTCATTGTGCCACTCTCTGACCCATGCTGCCTGCTATGACTCCTGCCCGTCCCCCACACTGTGTCGATTGTGCCACTCTGCCTGACCTCATGCTGCTGCCGCCGCTGACCTCCAGCTCTCAGTCATTGTGCCCATTCTGTGGCTTCTTGCCGTGTTTTGCCACCTCCAGAAATGTCATTGTGCCACGCCTAGATCTCATACTGCTGCCGTCGTGACCTCCACACTGTGTGATTGTGCCACGCACTTGGCCTATGTACTTGTTTTGCCGCCTCCAGAATGTCATTGTGCCAACTGCCTATCTCAACTGCTGCCGCCGGACCTCCACACTGTGTGATTGTGCCACACACGTAGCTGTGGCAAATACAGTTTAGCTGCCTCCAGAATGTCATTGGCCACTGCCTGATTCTCATGACTGCTGCCGACGGCCTTGACCTCCACACTGTGTGATTGAGCCACTCTGTGGCCTAATACTGTTTAGCCGCCCCAGAATGTCATTGGCCACTGCCTGATCTCATACTGCTGCCAGCCTGTGACCTCCACACTGTGTGATTGTGCCACTCTGTTGGCCTAATTAACTGTTTTTGCCGCGCTCCAGAATGTCATTGGTGCCTCTGCCCTGACCTCATAACTGCTGCCGCCGTGACCTCCGCTCGTCAGTCATTGTGCCACCTGTGGCTTCCCTCCGTGTTTTGCCGCCTCCAGAATGTAATTGTGCCACTGCCTGACCTCATGCTGCTGTGGCTGCTGCCTGTCACCTCCACACTCTGCACTAATGTTGCCACCTGAGCTCTCAGCTCTTATTTTTTTCCATGCTTTCCGCTGGCATGACTTTTATCAGGCTACATCCCGCTTGAGTTTTTTTGTCATTTTTGCCCTCTTAAGTGCCAGGAATTTTATAGTGAAGCGATTCTAAGAGTGGCGGCAGTCATCCTGCGTGTCATACAAACACAACATTGTATGAAGACCAAACCAAGCCTCCCTTCTGCATATTTAAGCATGGCACAACGTTTCTACAGCACCCTGCAGGCACTGTGCAGCCAGGGAAATAGCTGCTTTTTAACGCGAATCGTCCAAGTAATCGGAATGAAACAAATTTTGTCAGAAAATTCGGCGAATGTGACCGGAAATCAATTTTGAGAAATTCGCCCATGCTTAGTATGTCACATGAGGAAAGAGATTATGTGGCAATACTGAAACCACATCTCAAGACATCAGCCAAGAAGTTAAAGCTTGGGCGGAAATGGATCTTCCAAATAGACAATGACCCGAAGCATACTGCCAAACTGGTTACAAAGTGACTTAAGGACAATCAAGTAAATGTTTTGGAGTGGTCATCGAAAAGCCATGATCTCAATCTTATAGTAAATTTATGGGCAAAATTTAAAAGGCAGGTGTGAGCAAGGGAATCTACAAACATGGCTCAGTTACACCAGTTCCATCAGGAGGAATGGGCCAAAATTCCTACCAACTATTGTGGAAGCTTATGGAAGGATATCTAAAATGTTTGACCCATGTCATATAGTTTAAGAGCAATGCTACCAAATACTGTAATAATGAAGTGTATGTAAACTTTTGACTTTGCAGAAAGTATAAAAATGCCTTAAAAATTCTTTCTCTCTCTCTCATTATTCTGGCATTTGGCAAATATAAATAATTTTGGTAATCCTAATTGACCTAAAACAGGTAAGGTTTATTCTGATTTAATGTCAGATAGTGAGAAAACATATATGTGTCCTTTTATATAGTGTATGTAAACTTCTGGTTTCAACTGTATTTATTTAACAATGTGCATGTGTGCTTGTGTTGGTCAGAGAGTTCCATTCATTACCCTAGAAGTAAGTGCAATAAATGTTTGATCAAATATAGCAGCTAATTTTTAAATTGATAATTTTGTATGACCCGCAAATAATAATATAAATATACAAATCCCCCAAAAAACCTGCCCCCATACTTAAAGGGGTTTTACCGTTTCAAGCTTTCATACACTTGAGCTGATTCTATCTGTTTCAGCTTCAAATCCAGGGACGAGTCTCTCCTCTCAGTAGGCGTGTATCTCCTCCCAGGATGTGAGTCTCCCCACACTGAAAATTTGTGATATCATCATTCTGTGTTTGTAGGGGAAGGGAGAGGATGTCAGCTTTACAGACCTCCTGCTATGTTTCCTGTGGTTGGAGAGCTCTCTCTCAGGCTGAAATGCTCTCTGCCTCCTTCCCCTTCCTCTGTTGTCAGGCAGGGGGTAGAGCAGACTGTACAAGGCTGTGTTATATGGGGAGAGCACATGGTATAAGGCTGTGTTATATGAGGGGAGAGTGAATCTAGCAGTTAGTCAGTAATTGCCCAGATCCTTTACATACTAGGAGATGAGGACACAGTGGAGCTGAGACAGCCTTCCATTATACACACACAACCATCTCAGGCAGCTCATTTCTCACAACCCAGAGGGGAGTAAGCACAGAGTGCAGACAGCCAATCACAGCTCAGGGGGCGTTTCCCATCTGGGGGCGTGTCCCACCAGGCTAAATGAAATGTCAGCCAGCCAATCACAGAAGATGGGGGCATCTCCCATCTAGCTGGTGCAGAAATAGCTATAGATGCACAGTTTAGTTCATATCTAATATACTAAGTGACCAAGGTAATGCAAACCAATTACAAAAGTGCTTATTTTTACTGTCCCCATCATTAGAGATATGATCTTTGAAGCGAGAAAACCCCTGTAATACTGTAAACTGTAGATAAAAAAAAAACAGAGTTGTAGTTTACATTTATACTTAAATCATAAAAGAAATCTGCCACTAGTACTGTACCACTAAAATGGGCATAAATCCCATCAAACAGATGATTTTATAAGAAATTAACAAAGCTATTTTTATTTTTAACCAGCAATAGAAAATGCTGCAGAGAGCCCAGTAGACCAGGATAGATGGTTTCACATTTTATATTCAGAATTGTTCTGATAAAAAGCACTTGCTGCTTTAGATTTAATAAAATGTAAATAGTATTTCACATCTCCCTTCAGGCCCCGAGAGCTGGTTCAGGATTCCTGTTAAAGGTAATATCATGTTATAAATCACCTTTCCAACAGATTACCCTGTTCTGTAGCATTTTTTTTTTTTTTTTTTATTGCTACGACCAGAGTTAGTTAGATTAAGAAGCTTAGAGCAGAACTATGCTCCCCCGGATATTCTGTAAATCCTTGCAAATATACAGCAGGAATAATAAATGAGTTGCAGTGGAAACAACGGATATATTTCCATTCAGATTACTTCTATTGACATCACCACAGCCAGATGTGAAAATATTTTCAGCCTCCAACACCCATCTCTGATTTGATAAAAGATATAGACTCAATTTGCTATGGTATGAGAAGCATCCACAGACCTATTCTTTTTCACTGTAGCAAGAGATAAATTATGTATGGATGTATCTACAGGCAATGCTATGTGATGTGGAAACAAGAGGGGGCGAGATGTACCAGAGCTTTGTTAACAACATGTCCATAAGGTCAATTTGATTGTAAATAACCTTTCAACACTACATGAATTGAGAACAAGTAAAGTAACACAATAAAGGTCATTTATGACATGTTAAAGTTCAGCGTTAGAAGGGTTTCTAAAGTGACATGTTAAGATGTATGCTGGGGCATCTACTTTTTTTAAGTCCATCGATTAGCTGGTCAAGAGCTCTGCAGTTTTATAACAGTGTGGATGATATCTGAGATGAGACAGATAAAGAAAATGTGTTATTTGCTTAGTGAGTTCATGGCTTTACCCTAAATGTGAAAAAAGAAAAAATACAATGTGGAATGTGGGAAGCATATTCAATAAGAAGAGTCCTAAAGCAAAATCTAATCTTTTTCTGGTAAGGATGTGCCATAGGTAACTTTTATTTCTTGCTTAACTTTGGATGAGCTGTTAAAATAGCTCTTTCCTAAGTGCAGGGCTGGGACATTGAGTAGGCAAAAGTAGGGGACCACCTAGTGTGTCACCTTATACCAATCAGAAAGGGGGAGCAAGGATGTATGGAGTAGGCTCAGGAGCTAAGCCCGTTACATACATGGTGGGGGCTGACTGTTAGTTATAGCTGGCACCCGCCTTTATCATCCAGGACTAGAGATACAGTAACTCTGATCCTAGACATTATGAAGGTCCCCAGGCCTGCCATCTTAAAGACAAAGGCTTCCAGGCTGTTTGTGATGTAAGCACGCCCGGCCAAGAGAATATGGCAGGGCAAGGTGACTGATATTTATAATACAGTGCAGTACAAGCATATACTGCACTGTATTACACCAGTGATCCTACGATTGCTAAGGGTAGTCCCCTATGGGGACAAGTAAAAAACAATGTGTAAGAAAGAAGTTAAAGGGGTTCTATCGTTTGAACTGTTCGGGACCTTCAGCTAATTCTCTGAGATTGAAATTGAAATCCAGGGGCGTGTCTCCTCCTCTCAGCAGGCGTGTCTCCGTCCTCCAGGAGGCGTGTCTCCCCTCACTAAAGACCTTGTGACATCATTATTTCCCCCCCCACCCCTGAATGTGTGGCAGTAGAAGCCAAGAAGGAAGTCTGCATAGTACAGCTTATTCAGCCCCTGCAAGCTTGTGCGGACACTTTCTGCAGAGCTTCAGGCTCAGCTTGGCTATAAGCAGTTTATACATCAGCCTAACTGATGAGACATGGTGAAGAGTGTACACTGCCCCCAAACCCTTCCCCTCTGTTACCAGGCAACAGACTGGGTTATATGGAGCAATGTTAACTGGCAGGAGACTCCCTCTCCCCCTGTTAACTGGCAGGAGACTCTATAATACTGTGTTATATGAGGGAGCTGTGACTTAAACAGCCAGTAATTAGCCAGATCATTCACCCTAGAGCTGGGGGAAGACTTTACACCAGCAGCCCTTGTTTCACTTATCAATTTTAAACACTCTCAGAGGGGAGAAAACACAGAGTGAGCAAGGCAGCCATCACAGCGCAAGGGTGTTGCCCGGGGCGTCTTTCCTGTGTGGGGCGTATCCAACAGCCTGAAATGAAATGTCAGCAGCCAATCACAGTGCAGGGGGGAGTGTTCTAGGGGGACGGATCCGTGTCAGGTGGTGGGCGGTGTCCAACAAGCCGCCAGAACAGAATTACAGATTTTACAGAAAAGCTCATATCTGCTACACCCAAGTGACTGAGGTAATGAAAACTAGAGATGGTCGAATTTCCCTCAAAATTCGATTCGTCACTTATTCGCCGAATTTTCCGACAAAAATAAATTCGGTCCGAAATTACTTTCGCACGAATCGCGTTAAAAATTCACTATTTCCCTAGGCTCGAACAGAGCCTGCAGGTGCAGTAGAACGTTGTGCCATCTTAAATTATGCAGAGGGAGCTTGGTTTTGGTCTTCATACAATGTTGTGTTTTAAGTATGACACGCGATTACTGCCGCCGCTCTGTAGAATCGCCTTCACTAAAAAATTCCTGGGCACTAAGAGGCAATACTGACCAAAAAGCTCAAGTAGCGGGAATGTATCCTGATAAAGTCATGCCAGCGAAGCTGGAAAAAAAATAAGCTGAAGCTCAGGTGGCAACATTAGTGACAGAGTGTGTAGGTGAACGGCAGCAGCCACAAAGCAGGCATGAGGTCAGGCAGTGGCACAATGACATTCTGTGAGGTGGCAAAACACGAGGAATCCACAAGTGGCACAAGACTGAGAGCGGAGGTCACGGCGCAGCAGTATGAGGTCAGGCAGTGGCCAATGACATTCTGGAGCGCAAAACATTAATTGAGGCCACAGAGTGGCACAATGATACCCGTGTGGAGGTCACTTAGTCAGCAAGCATGAGATCAGGGAGTGGCACAATGACAATTGCGGGAGGCTGCAAAACAGTATTATGGCACAGAGTGGCACAATCACACAGTGTGGAGGTCACGGCGGGCAGCAGTATGAAGATCAGGCAGTGGCACAATGACATTTCTGGAGGCGGCTGAAACAGTATTAGCCACAGAGTGGCACAATCACACAGTGTGGAGTCACGCATGCAGCAGTATGCGATCAGGCATGGCACAATGACATTCTTGACGGCGGCTAAACATAATAGGGCCACAGAGTGCATCAATGATACAGTGTGGAGTCACGACAGCAGCAGCATGAGATCAGGCAGTGGCACAATGACATACTGTGAGGCGGCAAAACCAGTAGTAGGCCACATAGGGTCACAATCACACAGTTGGAAAGGTCACGCGCAGTCAGTATGAGATCAGGCAGTGGCAAGCCAATGACATTCTGGAGCGGCTAACAGTATTAGGCCACAGAGTGGCATAATCACACAGTGTGGAGTCACGGCAGCAGCAGTATGAGATCAGGCAGTGTCACAATGACATTCTGTGAGGCGGCTAAACAAAGTATTAGGCCACAGAGTGGCACAATCACACAGTGTTTTTAGGTCACGGGCGCATCAAATATGAGATTTCAGTCAGTGGCACAATAACATTCTAGAGCGGCAAAACAGTATTAGGCCACAGAAGTGGGCCACAATCACACAGAGTGGAGGTCACGGCGGTAGCAGTATGATATCATGGCAGTGGCACAATGACATCTGGAGGTCGGCAAACAGTATTATGCCACAGAGGGGCACAATCACACAGTGTGGAGTTCACGACAAGCAGCACATGAGATCAGGGCATTGGCACAATGACCTTCAGGAGTGTGGCAAAAACAGGAGGAAGCCATCAGAATGGCACAATGAATTAGAGCGGAGGTCACAGCGGCAGCAGCATGAAGGTCGAGGCAGTGCACAATGACATTCTGGAGGTGGCAAAACAGGAGGAAGCCCACAGATGCACAGATGACTGAGACGGCAGGTCACGGCGCAGCAGCAATGAGGTCAGCAGGCAGTTGGCACAATGACACAGTGTGAGGACATGGCAAGCAGCCACAGCATCAGCATTAAGGTCGAGACAGTGGCACAATGGACACAGTGTGGATGGGTCACGGGCAACAGCAACAGCAGCACAGCATGAGGACATCAGAGTGGCACAATGCAGAGTGTTGAGGTGGGGTGGCAATACCAGAGCGCGCGGTGGTCGCGAGATGGGGGTTAGGCAGATGGAGAGAATCTGGCAGCAGATTTGGTCCATCCAGGCGTGTGGCGTCCTCAGAATAGTGCTGAGGCAGGTATTTTGAACCCAGCTGACGCCTCAGGCATTGGTGTGTGGGAAATCCTGGCCGATCCAACCACGCTGATTCTTCTGACAAAGGGTCAGTCCGGTTCCACAATTCCGGTGGACAAGCGGTTCTCCTGGTGAACGATGCCCCCAGCCGCAGCAGACACCCGCCTCTAAGCCACACAAACTGGGCCAGCAGGAAAGCTTCCTCCACTGCAAAACTCGGCAAGTTTGGCGGCCACAATCAAGTTGGCCTGCCCAGTAGTCCAGCGTCTCTTCTAAACTGAGGGTGGCAGAGTGCTGTCCAAGTAGCCACAACCTGTTGTTCAGGGACTGCTCTATCAGGTCCTGCAGCTGCTGGCTCGCTTCTGCGACTGTCCCTCCTCACAGGCGGGTGAAGGAACTGCTTCATCAGAGACTCCAGACTTAGGTTACTACTGATTGAGCGGTACTGGCTCCCTTACCTCCCCCCCACCTTCGACCCTGCAGCCGCGGCAGTAGTACGTAGCTCTGAGGAAACCCCCCCCCCCCCGGCTCAGACCTGTCTGAGGAGGGACGATGCCGCACATAGGCAGCAGCCAACTGATTACGGAGGATTTCCCTATAGTATTTGAGTTGGACTTCCCTCAACAATATCTGGAAAAAGTGATCCCATTTTGGACCGGTAGCGAGGGTCCAATACATGGGGAGAGCCATAATCTATCCCTCCCTGCCGAATGCTGACTATTCGACTGTCCACTAGCAGGCAAATAAGCAAGCTGCGGGCCATCTGCACAAGGACTCCGAGGGGCTCCCTGCCTCCATTAACACTGGGTAAAACTGCCTACGGTCTTGGGACATCTGCCTCGTCTATCCTCTCTCCATACCACCTCCTCCAGCTGCTCCTCTCATCCTCCTTTGTCACGCTGGGTAGAAAATCCACTAATTTCACCAAACAGAAAATGCTTCTGCTCCAATGTCCTCCTCCGCCTCCTCCATTTCGATTAGTCCACACAGGAGCTCAAGTGGCCACGAAGGTAGTCGCCACATCCCGGGATCCCCTGCCCCAGATAGATTTTTCCGCATCTGTTTCCAGGACATAATCAGTGGAATGACGTTATTCATACCCGTAGTCCTGCGACTGACAAAATAACGTCGCCTCCCTTGAAATGGCCTCAACAAACGGCAGTGTCACACATGAGCTGCCACTGGCTGACATCAAAGTTACACAGGGAGTACTTCTGTCTGCCTGGATCATCAAAAAATCGTTAATTGACCTATCCTCTGTTCATACAGTCGGTTCAACATGTTGCATGCTTGAAATTCCAGCTGGTGGAAACATCGCATATCAGAGTGTGTTGGGAGGCCGTTCTGGCCCGCTGCGATTCGAGGAGGTTTTCCTGGCTTTGTACGAATGGATAAAAGTAAATGCACAGTTTCCTGGCCATTTTTCCAGAATGTTCTGAATGATCGGTGGAAGACTTCAGGAATCTTTTCACAATCAGATTTAACACAATGCGCTATGCAGGTCCGCACGGACCCATCCCTCCTCGTTGCATCGCGCACACCTGTTCCTCCCAATGTCCTCACCCATGGTTCCAGATTTGCAGTTGGCCGAGAAAGTCACACATCGATTTCTTGCTGCATGACTGCGGTGAGCCTTCCTCCCCTGTTAGACTTCTCGTACTCCGAGGGCAAGCCAGTGTAGAACTACGTGACACCCGGCTGTGCCCTACACATGTGGTATGAGGAGCAGTTACTTGTATGGAGGCTTGAGATGAGTGGTGATGGTGGAGGAGGATGAGGCGGACATTGGCGCAGGTGCAACGCATTTAGACAACGTGGAGGAGAAAGCGGCGTCCTCCTGTCCAAGTGTTTGTTGGTGCCTGGGCCGGAAGCACATTCACCCAGTGGTCCGTAAAGGACATGTTACTGGCCCTTACTCTAGTTACAGCTCCAGACGTACGCGCGCCCGTGCACCTTGGAACAAACCGATAAGCTCAAAGGGACTGACCCACCTTCTGTTCTACATATTTATGAGTGCCTGGTACTTCTGCCTTTTTGGAAAAGAAACTTAACGGCTTTGAACTCTCCGATCTCGGCTCGGGCACACTCTCTAAGCCATTAGTTCTCTGGAATTGGTGCTGAAGTCCACCATTTGGAAAGGGAGGGACTGCAATACCAACAACTTGGACAGAGCACGGTCGAGGCTGCTGAGCCTTATGATGGTTGGACGCATAACTGTTTGTCACTTTGCAATCGCCTCGCTGAACGACTGCTGGCCGCCATGAGTAGCGAGGAGCATGAGCATCTTGACCGGAAGATGATGTCCTAAAGAGAAACAGCTCCCTTCTGCAGAGGTGGTGAGCCTTGACTGGCTGAGCATATCGCATGCGAAGCCAATTGCGCTGCTGCTCCTGTTGCTGCAGCTGCCAGTAAGGACCACCACAACTGAGCACGTTTCTCTCCCAGGCCAACCCCCCCCCGGGGTATGGGGGTGACGCTGCAAGTGTTGACAGCAGGGCCGAGTTGCCACCCTTAGCTCCCTGGCCGACTCTTCACTTTCCTGGCGCCCACAGATTCGTACATATCCTCATGATTCGGCTCCTCCTGTTGTCTTACAAAAGAACTGCCACAAAAAGACCGCCGAGTATCGGATTTTTACCGTCCAACCGGCTCCGCACTGAGTGACTACTTTTACAGGTCCACCCAAAGCCGCTGCCATTCGCTGAGCCCCCTGTGTCCTCTACTTTCTTGGTCCCTGCGAAGCGGATTTTTTACCCCCGTGGCCGGCTTGCTCCCGACCTCACAACTGCTTCTAACCTGCGTGACTCACGCCAGCACACCACTTGCTGGCTGCGCCGGCTGCCTTACTCGCAAGCTGACGCCCTCTTCTCCTGACGATGATGAAGCCCTTGCCTCACCCGGCTCCCCAAGTGCGGTCGTCTACAGCATCATCATCTGATTTGTGTTTCATCGTCCACTCGCTGTCCTCATCACCGTCTTGGTATGCCGAGGCTGACCTCCTACTAAACATGACCTCCCATGCCACTCTCCACCTCTATACTTGCCGCCTACTACAAGATGGCAGTGCGATATTGGCCCCATTTCTGTCTGCTCAAGTAGCTGCTGACTGCCCTCCTCCAAATTGTTCATCCTCGCTATTAGTGGCCGCTGGACCCAAACCACATAGTAGATCTCGTGGCATCGAGGAACCGGATGGTACAGAGGGCGGGTTGAGGACAGGTGAAGGGCCCGCTGACCCTGCTCCAGGGCCAATGCCAACTAAGGGTTGTGTCTGAGTTCCCACCCGACTCTTGGCTTTTGAGGTTGTCAGATTTCATCTGGGAGGAAGAAGGAAGACCTAGTCTAACCAATCAGAACCATTGGGATCCAGTGTGCTGAACAAAACACGCCGCTAGATGACAGCGGCGAGTATGTGGCCTCACCCGTGTGACCCCTGCTGCTACGTCCCCCTTGCTGTTCTGCGACCTGGCCTGTTTCCTGGAAGTTGTGGCTCACTGCCAACTCGCAGGTGCAGATCCTGCCACCTCTCACTCTGACATACAGTATTTGTTCTAAATGTAACAGACACATGTTTATGATGATATCTGTTATTTGATAAATATACACCCTTTTTTGACTCCAAATGAAGCAAAACAACAATTAAGCAAAACAACGCTTGTAATTAACCCCCTGGAAGTAAAATGCGCCAAAGAATTGAAGCCGCACAAAATAGTTAGTTTTGTAGCCGTGTGTACAATTGCCGTGTTTTCTACTGCCACACAACAAAGGAGATACAGTTGACATTAACCTTTGCTTGTGAATTAGGCTACAGGAAAAATTTATATATTTTGGGCGTTGAAAAGACGGTTTAATTTTTGTCAGCAAACACCCACCAGCAAACAACGCTTAATTAACCCCTGATTAAATTGCCGCCAAAGAATTGAGCCGCGACAAATATATCTTTGTAGCGTTACAATTGCGTGTTTTCTACGCACACAACATGAGAGTAACAGTTGTCATTAACCTTTGCTTGTGAATTAGCTACAGAAAAATTTTATATATTTTGGCGTTGAAAACGACAGTTTATTTTTGTCAGCACTAACCAGCAAAACCACGCTTAATTAACCCCTGGATGTAAATTGAGCGCCAAAGAATTGAGCCGCACAAAATAGTAGCTCTTTTGTAGCGTGGTTACAATGCGTGTTTTTTTAAACCGCCACCACCAACAAGAGATCACAGTTGTAATTAACCCTTTGCTTGTGAATGGTAAGGCTACAGGAAAAATGTGCATATATTTTGGCGTTTGAAAAAGACTATTTAGTTTTTGTCAGCCACCATCAAAACAACGCCTTAATTAACCCCTGGATGTAAATTGCGCCAAAGAATAGAGCCGCACAGAATATAGCAGCTTTGTTGCGTGTTACAATATGCGTGTTTTCCTTAACGCCACACAACAAGAGATACAGTTGTTATTATCCTTTGCTTGTGAATAGGACTACATGGAAAAATGTATATATTTTGTCGTTGAAAAAGACGGTTTCTTCATGGGTCAGCACACCATCAAAACAACGCTTAATTAACCCCTGATTTAAATTGCGCAATAGAATTGAGCAGCCAAAAAATGACAGTGGTATTTTGTATTGTAAAAACGCTGTTTCATTAAATTAATAAAAACAGGAACAGGCTTAGGATCCCACTTGGATATTGAATGTATATGCAGCAGCAGTGGACCCACACTGGATTTCAGATCCAATAAACCAAAAACTTAACAACACACAAGAAAATTAAGAGAACATTCGTCTGATACAAAGCTGAGACCCCCACAGAAATCGCTATAATAAAAATCAATTCTTCAGTAAGAGCTATCAGCCGCGTCAACACCTTCCCTGATGACAACAGTGAGAGGAGTGTGAGCTCCCGGCGTCTGGCCCGGACTTATATAGTGCCGGAGACGTCACAGAATCCGCGCCGTTCACTGATTGGCTTCACCTCTGCACATGACATGCAGGCTAATGCCCTTTCTTCCTCCCAGAGTGCTTTTGCCCCATGAGGCGCCATGTCCTCACAGCCATTTTATCAATCAAAAGCACACTTCGTTCACTCCAAAGTACCCCAAAATTTACGACATCCCGTTCCGAACCGAAGTTTTTCCTAAATTCTAAACGAATTCCCACTTCTTTATAATCAATCAATGTCCGCTCATCTCTAAATGCAACTCAATTACAAAAGTACTTATTTTTTTAAACTGTACCCCATCATCTATGACATGGTCTTTGTAGCGATACAACCCCTTTAAAGAAAAAAAACACAAAAGTAAGATATATGAACCTCCTCTTCCCCTTTAAAAATGCTGTTCACCCCAAAAATAAATGAATCTGTAATGTTACTTAACCCACATAATGAATGCCTTAAAAAAGGCTTTTTTGTTCATCCCACTGCGCTTAAAATGGAATAAAAAGCCATAAAAAGTCATATACACTCTAAAATGTTATCAAAGAAAACATCAGTTCATCTCACACAAAAAAAACACATTACACAGCTCAGTATAAAAAATAAAACAGAACTATTAGAATATAGTGATGCATAAAGATTGTTGTATTATTTTGTATAGTGCTACAAAATAAAAAGAAACTATCGGGTGTCATTGTAATTGTATCGGCCCATAGAGCAAAAGTAACATATAGTATGACTTTTGCCACTTAGACGCCAATTTTTCTGTGCATAATTGAAGTGTAGAATGCATCTAAATCTACACTCACACGGCCACTTTATATTAGGTACACTCTGTCCAACCTGCTCGTTTAACACTTAATATCTAATCAGTCACCAATCACATGCGGAACTCAGTGCAATTTTTAGGTCATTTAGACATTGGACAAGACAATCTCCTTCCGTTCAAACCGAGCATCAGTATGGGTAAGAAAGGTGATTTGAGTGCCTTTGAACGTGGCATGTTGTTGGTGCCAGAATGGCTGGTCTGAGTATTTCAGAAACAGCTGAGCTCCTGGGATTTTCACAACGCACAACCATCTCTAGGGTTTTTTTACAGAGAATGGTCCGAAAAAAGAAAAAAAACATCCATGATCGCCAGTCCTGTGGGCGAAAATGCCTTGATGAATGCCAGAGTCAAAGGAGAATAGGTCAGCACTTGTTCGGAGCTGATAGAAAGGGCAACATGACCAAATAGGCCAATGTCCCGTTTACAAACCAAGGTAGGCAGAAGAGCTCATCTGAACGCACATTACGGCGAACTTTTGAGGCATATGGGCTATAAACAGCACAGAAGACAACACCCGTGTGCCCACTCTTTTCAGCTAAGAACAAGAAACTGAGAGGCTCAAAATGCCTCAAGCTCATCGAAATGTGGACAGTAGAAGATTGGAAACCGTTGCCTGGTCTGATGAGTCTCGATTTCTGCAGCGGACTATTCGGATGGAGGGTCAGAATTTTGCGTACAACAACATGAAAGCATGGATCCATCCATCCTGCCTTGTAATCCACGGTGTCAGGCTGGGTGGGTGGTGTCATTGGTGTGGGGAATATTTTCTTGGCACTCTTTGTGCCCCTTGGTACCATTAGCATCTGTTTTCAACACCTTGTGAATCTATGCCACTAAGAAATTTAGGCAGTTTCTGAAGGCAAAGTGGGACCAATCCCGATACTAGCATGGTGTACCTAATAAGTGGCCGTGAGTGTATGAACCGGCTCCTACTGGCAGGTCATAAATCAGCGCATGTCCTAGCACAGAAACGACAATTCTGGGCTCAGTATACCACGTTTGAAAGTGGAGTCTTAACCTGTTCCAGCAGTAATGTGCCTGCATTTGGCCGTACTGAGTAAGTCATAAATTTGTAGCTTTGTATGGTTCTAGTGCTGCACGCCTCCAGCACGCCCCTTGATCTCAGGCACATTACAAAGTGAGCGCTCTGTAATGTAAAAAATAAAAAACACTACCAGCATTGTTGTATTTTGTTCATCCCACCTCACAAAATAATTCATAAAAAGCAATCAAATTGTCATATGAACCCCCCAAAATGGTACCAAAAAAATGTTAAGAACAAGCCCTTATACAGCTCCATATACAGAAAAATCAAAAAGTTATGGCTGTCAGAATATGACAACATAAAAATACAATCTTTATTGTGTTAAAGTAGTAAAACCAAATCGTGCATTTTCCCTGTGAAAACAAGGGGGGATATATAATTTAGCCCAACTTGTAGATCTGAATGGCATATTTTGTCATTCACAGAATTCAAGGAGCATTTTCTGAACATCTCATTTTAATTTTATCCATACTTACAGGCTAAATCATATATTATGCAGGTGATGCCAAAACTTAATTGAATATGACTGAAATCCAGTGTTGATGCAATCTTTTTCGTCCCTCCTCTTGTTCTCCTCACTAAGGCAGTCCAAAGCACAGTGGGTATTCTAAACTGCTTGACAATCTATGTATCATAAAGAGTATGGTAACATAGCAATCAAAAGAGAATCAAGGTATTTTAATTTTGGATATGCATACATTATTGGAGGCCTTATTTTATGGTTATAAGTTTCTCCCCTCAGCAAGATTTATAGAATTGTGGTTTAACCTTGTACACAGAGCTTAGATCACCCTTATACGAGGTCGTAAGAAGGGACAAATTGTTTCGGTTGTCATCTGCCAGAGGATGACTTATTTGACTGCATTTGGAAATTTCCACAAATCCAAGGATGGACATGTATGAATATTGTCCTGGCCTAATACTTTTTTTGTTGCCCACAGCAACCAAGCAGAGCTCCCATTTTATTTTTTTAGAGCACTATGTGAAATTAAAGTGGAGCTTTGAAAGGCATAGACTCAGACAGTTTTCATACATGAGCCCCAAATCTTTTTGAAAAAAAATGAATAACTTTACTTCAACCCACTTGACCAATTTCGCTCCTTTAAATCTCACATAGGCTATTTCTGGATACTTGGATCCTGAAACTTGCCCATGCACACCAGGAGTACATAAATGATTGCATTTTATTTCAGTTGCAGGTATAAAGTCAATATTACACTTATGGATACATCCAAAATCATCCCCATTTAAGCTATTTCTTGAAAAGCTAACCTGTTTAATGAAGATGGATTGGGTAGAGAAGACTATACATTAGAATCAGGTTTGAAAGTTTATCTTCGGTTTGGGAGATTTTTATAGAAATTTTACCAGTACACATTCATAAACTAATACAAAATTGTTTAATATACACAACATGGTGTGTGAATGAGGGGGGAACCTAAGGATGAGGATACTGTGATGAAGCATACTGCTGTCCGACACTTCTGTGGCAGGCTATGCATCCCAAGCCCAGCTATTGGTGTCCACTTTGTGAGTCTCTTCCATTTCTGTGCGTTTGTTCCTGTTTGTCTTCCTGTTATCGATCTGAACTACATTCCTAACCTTGCCTTGTCTGACGCCTACCCTGACCTTTTGTCTGATCTTGACCTTGTTTGAATGCTGCCAGTCCTGATGGCTTGCCTGTTTCTGGACCTCGCCTTTGTCTCATACACCATTATCAAACCTCTCTGTTCGTTAGCCATCACCTTGATGATCTGGGGGTTTCCCGCAGCCAAATTTAACCTGCCTAGCAGTGGGCTCTGATGAATACCAGGGTCCCCTTAAACTCTTAACGGTGTAAGTTAAGCCAACCCTCTTTGGTGACCATCAAAATTGGCAACATTCAAAGTTTTGAACATATGTACAATATTGTTAATATCAATGTTATATTGTAAATAGAACATAACTGAGATCTGCTACAGGGAGCGACGCAGCATAGGGCATGGAGAGGTAGCAGTTTTACCTTCTTATCCTCTTGGAGATGAGAAGAAACAAACATTATAAATGGAAGATGTGAGGTGGGGGCTTTGTTACAGAATAGGCTTTGGGGCCTAGAACGTTTGAGATATGCCTGGTTTAAGTGAAACTTTCTGTCATGGCTTGTGTCGCTGCTGTTGTCTGCTCTCTGCTTCTGTGTCTTCTCATGCACATAACACCCTGATTAAAAAGGTCAGTGCCTTCCACCCAGCTTTACTAGAACCAATGCCCTAGGACCTGTTCCTACATAAGTACTCATCCCCCATACCTCAGTGCCAAATTTTTGGTGCTTCTCTGTACAGAACTCAGCATTAAGCAATTTATAAACATTGGTTATGTTACTCCCACTTGACTTTTGTGTTTCCCTACTCGATTACGACCAAGCTCCACCTGTCCTGATCTTGGCTTGCAACCCAAATTTTGCTAGTATGCTGCCTGCCCTGTCCTTCATGCTTCTGTATCTCACCTGCATGCCAGCCATCACCGTGACCACATTGAGGGTAGTGACCTGGCATTTTTTTTCAGTGAAGTCCAAGACCCCTTGCAGGGGTTAAGGGTAAAGAAAGAAAGTCCAAATGATCAGCACCAGGCCAGTGGAAAAGGAGGAACTTTATTCAAAAAACTGCCAGTACAAGAATCGGCATAAAAACAACAGCAAGCAAAAGCAGGCAGGCAGATCAGAGACCATGTCTTGTACTGGCAGTTTTTTGGATAAAGTTCCTCCTTTTCCACTGGCCCGGGGCTGATCATTTGGACTTTCTTTCTATATGCTTTGTGCAACTTGGAGCATCAAATCGTGCATATCTGTGAACCTAAGGAGAACTATATATTTATTTGCTGGTCCTTGAGGTGAGCTGGTTACCTTCTATTGTCTTACAGTTAAGGGTAAAGGCCAGGAGCTCCTGAGCGCTCCTCAACTTGTCTTATGCAAAACTTGTAGTTGCCATGGAGGATCTTCTACTGCTCATGATACAGTATGTAGGAGGAGTTGAGCATATGATATCTCACTGACCCCAAACTGATGGCCTTTTATTGGATTAGAATATCGTAAAGCACCATAAGTCACCCCTAGAAGAGGCAAAACAATTACCATAAGTATGCCATAACTCTGCTTTTCTCTGCTAATTTCAATTCACATTGGCTCATAATTTGCAGTTACAATGCTTTAAATTTTAGTGACTCAATAGGAAATAGAAAGATGAAATTCTAGTTACTACTATAATAATCAGGTCTGAAAGGTTTTGATGCTATGCATTAATTGTAGACATTTTTTTCATACCAAACTGAGTGAGTTTTGATAACAAAACACAATTTTGGTTGTGAAATTAATGTATTCTGTAACTAATAACTTTAATACTCATTTAGATTTTGTTCCAGTAACACTTGTGATTTTAGAATGAAAAAATAACTGTTTTTAAAAAATCCTTAATTTTTTTTTGCAATTGTCTCTGTACATGTTCTGTATATGATCTCTCTGGGGCCTCCATCTTTTAGAGTGACAGAGTTGGTAGACCCTCTTTGCTTAAAGTAACGGAAAATACAGAAACACACAGCTATGAATGTATATTGCATTTCTGGATGCCATCCAGATTCGTCCTTTATTTGTAGTGTGAAATAAACCAACTGTTACAATATAAGAAAAAAAAACACTGCAATTTTTGGGGCATATTCAAAGCTCAATAGCTGGACTAGACTGACTAGACTTAACTCCTTCATATCCTATGCTGTATAATGATATCATAAGAATTATAATATATTCTAATATAATATAAAGCATCACAAAATACATGGCAAATGATAAAGGCTTTAATAAATAAAACAAAATTAAATGCATTGATAAAAAAATAAGTTGGTCCTTGAATGGGTAACCCCTCACCACCGCATCCAGTTTTAACTTCCCTGATGTAGACCAATTGTTGAAATCTGACATGTGTCACTTTATGTGTGAATAGCTTCTTGATAATTTTACCTATCCATGTGATTCAGAGATTATTTTCTCTTGTGCCTTAATTGGTTATTTATTTGTGAAAAATATCAAAATATCATGAAAATGTTGAAAAATGTACCATTTTCAAAGTTCAAAAATGTCTGCGTGTAAGACAGCTATTTTTTCCACACAAATATTTTATAACTAGCATCTTCCATATTTCTACTGTAGGTTGGCATCATTTTTTAAATGTCTTTATTATTTAACGCCATTGGGGCTTAGAAAGTTAGTAATAATTTTTCAAATGTTCAAGAAAATTTCATCTAAGAAACTACACCCCTGAAGGTAGTCGAAACAGCATTTAAGGAGTTTATTAACCCATTAGGTGTTTCACAGAAATTAAAACAAATTGGATGTGAAATTTAAATTTCACTTTTTTGGGAGATTTTCATTTTTATCCATTATTCACTGGAACACGGAAATGTTTACCAGTGAAAAAATCGAACTCAACATGAATTCCCCAAGTCTTGTCGTTTTCTAGAGATGTCCCCTAGTATGGCCCTACTGCGCTATTTGGCTCAACCACAAGCCTCAGAATAGGAGGAGCACCTACTGGACTTTGGGTTCTCATTTTCATTGCGATTTCCTTTAGGTGCCATTACAGGTTTGCGGACACCCAAAGTTAACAACCCCTAAAAAGACCCCATATTGAAAACTATACCACTTAAGGAATATATCCAGTGTTGTAGTAACTATATTGACCCAACAGGTCGGTCACAATTTTTCATAGGGTAGGTTGTTATGCATGTGGAAGTACCAAATATGTGTACTTTTTAATTTTTGATCTTTTTTGGGGAAATTGGTGTTTGTAAAGGGGAAACGGGTGATGTACATGTTCTTTATGTAATTTTTTGTGTTTTAATTTTATTTTAATTTTTTGTATTTTTTTTTTTTTTTTTTACTTTTCGCCAGAGGGGACTTGTATCTTCAGATCACTGTTACAATGGAAAGTAGTATATAGCAATACTGTTCTCCATGTCAACTGCCAATCTCTATGTCTGCGAGACAGCCTTGAAAACCTTTGTTAGGCCTCTGGGCTGTCAGGGAAGCAATCCAAGCCCGCGATCATACCACGGGTACTCCGATGGGGATAGAGGGAGCTCCCTACCTCTCCTTAGCTGCTGCAATTGATTGTGGAAGCTCAGGGGTTAATCCCCCGAGGTCGGAGTAAGTGCCAGTCGTTGGCGATGCAGCATGGGGCCAGTTGTAATATACAGCTAGTCCCATGCTGCGATCAAGTGGGCCCCACTTGAGGACCCACACAATGTTTAGAATGCACCTGTACATTCATTTGACAGGAGTCACTTCTCACTAGGATGTACAGGTACGTCCAATGTCGGGAAAGGGTTAATATTCACTTGAACTACTTCAATTTTTTGTGTTAATGTACTGTATAGTAAGAGGTATAGTTCAAAGGGAATCTGTCACAAGGTTCATACTGCCCTCTGTGGTGTTCTAGACGTGACAGCACCTAGAAGTGGCAGCACTCAGCAGACTTGTTTGTGACAAAATTGTGACTTGAAATAAAAAAAGTGACTTACTGCTCACAGTTATAGAGATGATTGAAAATAAATATGAAAGTTCTATATCTGAATATCCCATGTGCTTCATAATAATTATGACTATTATGATTTATCACAATAGTGGAAGATGAGAGATTAATTTGTTAGACTGATTTGCTAGGCCATTGAATAGAAGGAGAGCACATGTTTTCTTATTAATTTCTTTTATTCACAAATTCAGGACTGGGTGAAAGTGAAAAACTCACCTGTAATGTTAATTATCTTGAATTTGTATTGTATTGCTCAGAACTCATTCTTTAGTACTTTCTACTTACTTGTCTCATTATTATCCCTTAAAGTGTAATTTTATTTGCAATCTCTCTTCAGATCTTATTTCACAGGAGGAGAAAGGCAGACAGCACCCCAGTTGGTGCAGTTGCCTAGTCAACCATTTGATGCTTGCAGAGTCTTGTGCAAGGGTCTTATTAAAAATAGTGGGACCTATGCACAAGCATATTTGGGTGCCATACAGTTAAAACATAAAGAAATTGGGACATAACTTACTCAAAAAAACACTCCAATTCTTTGGGGCTTGTGAACAGCTCAATGGCTGAACAAACATGAACCCATAGCTAGAAACTTTGCCAATTATCTGACTTGGGAAAAAGATTCACATTTTGCAGCTAATTGCTAGAGCAAGATGAAAAACTGCACACGCCACTTTAACACCTATTCACACCAGCATGCAGAAAATGCCCAGTATAATTCATGGGTGAATTGTGCAACAGATGCAAAGTAAACCAATGAAACAATCACTCATACACCCACATGGAATGAGTGGAGGTGGTTGCCGGTACTTCACAATTGCATATAATAAGGCGATACAAAATTGTCCAAAATATATATACGAGTGAGTAACACAGATGCGGCTTACAACCTATTAGTGACACCCATAACAATTAGACCGAGCGGGCTGCCCAGCATATTCTAAGTGTCCAACACAACACTCGGCACACTCTGCTACCCAAACGTTGGGCAAATAAAAAAATGGCATGACTGGAAAAATATTAAATAAGAGGACTCAGTTGGTAATGGGGCCCCATAACACAAAGCTCATCAAGTCCTCTTCACGTCTCCCTCATGTCTTGTGAGTCTCCTACACTAACAACTTTACAGAAAAAACATACAGGAAATGGGACATACTTACTCAAAAAAACACTCCAATCCCTTTAGGGCATTGTGAACCAGCTCAATGGTATGGAAACAAACATGAACCCAGTAGCTAGCAACTTTGCATTTTTATGGCTGACTGTAAAAAGATCACATGTTCAGCTAATTGCTAGAGCAAGATGAAAAACTTGCACACCAACTTTAACACCTATCACATCCAGCATTCAGAAATGCGCAGTATAATGCATGGGAGATTGCACAGATGCAAATTCCAATGAAACAATCACATACAACCTCAGGGCCTGAGGGAGGTGGAGGCCGTTACTACAATTGCATATACTAAGGCATACAAAAGTGTGCCATAAATATAGATACGTGTGGTAAACCAATGCTGGCTTACAACCTATTATGAACACACCCATACTATTAGACCAGGCGGGCTGCCCAGCATATTCTAATGTCCCAACACAACACTGCACACTCTGCTTCCCCCAGCACTGTTTGGGCAAATAAAAAATGGCAATACTGGAAAAATCTTAAATATGAGGTATCAGTGTGATGTAATTGGGGCCCCATAACACAAGCGCACAACCTCTTCAACGGCTCCGCATGTCTTGTGAGTCCCTACAACTAACAACCTTTACATAGAAAAAACATACAGAAAATGGGACATTACTTTACTCAAAAAACACTCCAATTCTTTGGGGCTTGTGAACAGCTCAATGGCTGAACAAACAGAACCCAGATAGCTAGCACAACTTTTGCCATTTATTCTGACTGGAAAAAAGATCACATGTGAGCTAATTGCTAGAGCAAGATGATAAACTGCACACCAACTTTAACACTATTCACACCAGCATGCAGAAAACCGCAGTATAATGCATGGGGAGATTGCAACAGATGCAAAGTAACCAATGAAACAATCACTCATACAACCTCAGGGCATGAGGGAGGTGGTTGCCGGTACTACAATTGCATATAATAACGCGATACAAAAGTGTGCCATAAATATAGATACGTTGTATCTATATTATGCTGACTTTTTCCCAGTCAGCATAAATGGCAAAGTTGCTAGCTACTGGGTTCATGTTTGTTCAGCCATTGAGCTGTTCACAAGCCCCAAAGAATTGGAGTGTTTTTTTATTGCCATACAGTTGTCAAAGCAAATAAACAGCTCAGGGTGCAACCTGAACTACTGCACCTCTAGAATACAGTAAAGATGGAGAGTACAACTAAAATAATATCTTTTTGATACTATTAAGCCAAGAGGGCTTCTGAGTACAGTTGAGTTCTGGTTCCATACTTTTTAACTGTGCTTTGTTCTGGTACTTGTTTCCTGTTCTGGTTCTATATTTACTGTTCTTGGCTCTAGTAACTTTAGCAGTAACACAACTAAGTACAATAAAAATATATTAATGGAATCAAGAACAGTAAGGTACCAAAATCAAGCTAAGTTCAAGAGTATTCCCACCACATTTATTATCTTTAAATATGTGGGCAAATGGGATATAGGAGGCAGAACTAAGGGAGAGGGATGGGTGCACAGTTTTCTTACCTTAGAAATGATGTGCGCCTTTTATGGGGTGGGGCGTCATCCAGATTTCTTAGATGCAGGACAGTCTGTCGAGTGTCCAAAAAGTTGGATGAAGTTCATCCGCCACAGGTAATATACAACTTTTCCATGACAGGAAGACTGTGTGTCACATGTGGGGGGGTGGAACATCACCCAACTTTCCTGGATGCTGGATACACTGGATAGAAAAGCTGGGTAATGTCCCATCCCCCACAAGTAGCACCCAGCTTTCCTATGATAGAAAAGCGGGGTGCCATTTGTGAAGGATGTGGCATCACCAAGTTTCCTGGATGCTCAATAGGTTATCCAGCCTGTGTATGTACAATTGATTAATTTATTTACAGATTTCCTGATGCTAGTAATGGAATGGCATCTGCCAAAAGTTAGCATTAACTACTAACATTGGGTAAGGATCATTGCTTGTGTTTATGTATTGATTATTTACTTAATTGTATTCTGTTGCATAATGTGATTGCAAAAACCCCATCTAGCAACCGCTAGTTACAGCAAATACCCTGACTATACACTCCCTCAGATCATCCTTATGAAGAATGATAACCATTTTGGAGATACCAACTTCAAAATTAATGATGTATGAAGAGACATATTAAGCCGGTACCCTGAGAGTACCATCCTCTGCTGTCTGTTTGAAATTTAAAAAGGGGGAAATTGTGAGTGAAATTATACCCTTTGGCCAAAGTAAAAGGTTTTAATGATTTAATTCATTCTTTGGTCTATTTGAAGGCCACTTTTAAAAGTTGGTAAGTGTGCACAAAAGTGATGGGTCTTAGGTAAACTTGCTCCCAAAATGGCTGTTTGTTACATAAAGATCTAAAATAGCATTATAACGAGATCCAGCAGAACTGTCAGCAGAGTTCAGAGGGTGCGGAATTAGTATTCGCTGAGGAGACCCAAAGACTTCTGCTTTACAAAAAAGCCATCAGTTTTATAAATGGTACATACGTAGGTACATGTTACATTTTGATTTGAAACGGCATCTAGTTACATCTGTTTAACTCTGCAATTTTCAGAGCATAGAGGTTAGAGGGAATAGTGGTCTCAAGTGTCTTTTTTTTACAAGTCCCATGAGTGAATGGGTCACTATATATATATATATATATATATATATATATATATATATATATATATATATATATATATATATATATAATATAATATATATATATATAATATATATATATTATATATATATATTATATATATATTATAGTGACAATATATATATTAGTTGTGACAGAGTGTCTGGCCTGGTCCTGGTTGGAGTATATATCTGCCCGAGATACCTTATGCCCAAGGTAAAGTTAGCTGATTCCCTGTCCAATACGCAAAAGGCCGAAGTACGAGCGTTCCTTTTTAGAAACAAGGGTTTTTTCTCGGATAACCCTGGTCATACCGCCCTCATTAAACACAACATAATTACCGAACCAGGTGTGGGACTGGGGGCGGTACTGTCACAGGTACGGAACGGTACGGAACGGTGAGGAACACCCGGTGCTCTATTTGAGTAGAAAACTAAATGTCCATGACAAAATATGCAATAGTGAAAGAGAGTGCTGCACTTTAAATGGGCCCTAGAAGCACTCAGCTACTACCTGCTAGGTTGAAATTTTGAGTTGATTACAGATCATGCACCCCTCAAATGGATGTGTGAGAACAAGGAAAAGAATAGGAGGGTCACAAGATGGTTCTTAGCCCTACAGGAATACAAATTTACGGTAAAGAACCGGCCAGGGACCCAGATGAAGAATGCCGATGCCTTGTCTCACGTACACTGCCTTATGTCCAGATGTGCTCCAGCCCCGGATCTGAAACAGGGGGGGGTGATGTGTGACAGAGTGTCTGGGCTGGTCCTGGAGGGAGTATGTATCTGCCCAAGATACCTTATGTCTGCCAGGTAGCAAGCAAATAGAGAAGTGTCAGAGATCTAAAAGATCTATGTGTAGGGTTTAGGAAAAACCCCATTTTCAAGGGCTGGTTTGCTGGAGTAGGGAAAGCGAGGGTGGGCCCCACTCCATCTGGAAAGTCCAGATCTTGGGCTGTCTAATTAATCTTAGGTGTGTTCGCCTCATAAAAGGCCAGAGTTGGAGACACACACTCTCTCAGCCTGGGAAAGGTTAACTGCTACAAAACTGTGAGAGCACCTACTTGTGGTACAGTGATACTGTTATGTTATGGTGACTGGTATTAGGCCAGCACTGGGTCAGAGAGGAGTCCTGATTAGAGATGGGCGAATTGATTCTAACGAAGTGGAATTCGTTTAGAATTTCAGGAAAACTTCGGTTTGGAACGAAGTCGAACTTGGGGTACTTCGCGTGAACGAAGTGTTCTTTTGATTGATTTAAAAAGGCTGCGAGCACATGGCGTTACATGGGGCAAAGCACTCTGGGGGGAAGAAGGGCCCAAAACCTGCATGACATTTGCAGAGATGAAGCAATCAGTAGGACCTGGCGGGATTTTGTGATGTCACCGCACTATATAAAGGGCCAGGCGCGATGCCGGGAAACTCATACCGCTTCACTGTACTGTGTAGGGAAGGTGCTGCCAGGCTGCTTATGATAGTTGACTAAAGCTCATTTTTTAACAGCGTTTTTTTTGGGGGGTGGGGGGCCCCCAGGGTTGTTCAGGATGCTTTTCCCTTACGTTCTATTTCGATTTTGTGGGGGGATTTTATCTAAATGCAGTGTGCGTCCATGCAGCTGCAAAACTTTAAC